>JAYESA010000011.1:7129652-7199559 GCA_036927795.1 Iris macrosiphon
GTCTATTTCTGGAGTCTCGCTGGTCGCTACCCCCGCGGTATGTCAATTTCTGATGTCCATTGACGTGTGTGTGAGTTGTGAGGTAGATCGAGTAGCCTACCCTTGCCCATACGTCGAAAAGTTGTCCTCATTTGCATTCATATAGATGGTCTTGTACAGCGTACTTATTTATTTTTAAATAATATGCATGTTTTCTGTATTCAAATTGGCTTGTATTTTCTGTATCTTGTTACGTCCCTCTGAGGACCTGGTCCTCTGCCAGGTGTATATGTTCTTGAGTAATTGCAGGAGCGCAGATTTAGATGATTACTTGTGTTGCGAGGATGTCTTCTCTTCGAGCCCATGGTCGTTAGCTGGTATTCCTATATTGTATTTGTTGTGTTGTACTTTTCCATTCGAGTTGGTAGTGGATTTATTTCCATCCAACTATCATCCTTAGATATTTATATTAAGATCTAGTTATATAGATGCTGGTTATTATTTATATCTGATTTTCGTGGATGAGATTTAGATTATACCCTGTGACTTGTGATACATTTTATACCACTTGTGGACTTGATATTCATATTACAACGTACGTGTGGATTTGGTTTTCATATATTGGAGTTGCCATATCCATGCGGCTGGCATGCTTACGTGTCCTAGTCCTACGTATTTTTGGGACTGGGGCGTGACATGTTTTTATGGTGGCCCATGCAGGTCGAGAACATATTGTCTCGGTTACTTACTGTACCGAGCAAGCCTGCACCTAGGACTAGAGTATAGGATCTCATCCACAATTGACTATGATTCATCTTCCTCCTATCTGTTCTATTTGAACAATTGTATCCTGCTTGATTCATATGCTTCCCTAATAGTTTCTTGAGTATAGCCTTCTGCTGAGAATATAGGAACCCATGTTATTATAATGATAATTAGAGTAGCATACCTATTAAGATTACAACGAGGATATAGACACACCACTAAGTTTAGAATATCTAGTGAACCTAGAATTCCTTATCTATAGATTGGTTTACCATTATCCCTTGATGTATTATGAAAACTTAAGAGTAGCATAGATACTACTAGAGTTAGTTAGAAGCTTACCATAATGTTTGACCCTAGTATGGAGGAACCAATAGAAAACCAAAAGAGAATATTAGGACTAAACCTAACCCTCATAGTTAGATAGTATTGGAGAACTATAAACTTATATCATTGTCTTGTTATTAGTAGACAACACCCTAGGAAGCCTAGAGGAATACAATCAACACTTCTCCCTTGATCATACCTCGAACATTCAACTAGTATACCACTCCCCCTTGGAAAACCATGATGCTACCTAGAGCCCCTCTATTTCACATATTGTTCCTCTGTGACCTTAACGTTCGCTAATTATGCGACGACCAAAATTACGTTCTTCTTTTCTTTATCTTTCAACTCGTACCACCTGACACTTCTGATAGTAGGCCAAGTAATTTATTTCTTTGTTAAGGACACATAGTTTGCTAGGATTATAGTTATAATCTTGAATTTTGAAATTGTGTGCTTAGTAGTTAGAACTTGATAGTTAAGTTATTCTTGTAGATTGAGACCTGGTGCTTATCCCTTAGTTTTAAATTACGTAACTTATACCACACCTCAATACGAGTTATATTCCCTTTCCCTTGAGGCCAGTAACTGTTCCATTCTTACTATTGACACTTGCACTATGACTAAGAGTTAAGACGACCATGACCTATGTAATATAAGAGGATACCCTAACAAGTACCAAGACCCCTTCTCGAAGACCTTAACAGGAGCTTCTACGGTACCCTTAAGACTGTCACAGTATTAGTTTATTGTTTTAAGTTGGGTAGTATACCTCACAACCTAGTATCACATAGTCTTTTGACCTATTATTGAAGTATGATTGAACAACATTAATTGTATACTAGCATAAGACGATAGTGGTTATTCAGACAATAGAAGTTAGAGGTCCTTGTCCACATTTGGTCGACTAGCGACATAGACAAGGAGGTTGTATGATAACTATAGGGATTGTAGAGTCTTTTATTATTGTTGCTTAGTTATTTTGTTTTGTAAACTTGAATTAATTTGTACCTCCTTTCATCATCATCTAGCGTACTTATATTTGCTGCACTACCTTGACTTATGCTGCTATTATAGCCTAGTTTTGCAAGCTTACTCTTTTATCGAGCTTGATCATGAGATATGTATTATTGGGGACGCCTACTAATACATTTCAGAATCAGTGTATTAAGGTCTAGCTAACCTTAGTGCGCTTGATTCGCCCTTCGTAATACTACTTTACGTGGATTGAGATATGTAGTGATTGGTAGACGAATATACTTGCCCCTAGATATGTTTGAGCGGATCGTATCAGTTACATAACTGTACTAATACGAGCATGAGAACAAAGAATTACCAAAATAGGATTTTAATCCACAACTGCTTTGACAATTCCCAATTGAATTCTTTAAACTCCTTGATCCGGATACTTCTATTCTATTACCTCACCCTTGAACTCTTTATTATTGGTCTCCGTCTTCTCTTATTTCGGAAAGACGAAACCTCGTGCTTGGTATAAGTTTAATACACAGAGAGTACTAGATATACCCCATAGGCCGATCACATACTTGAGGATTATTCTTTCGTAATTAAGGACATATCACATATGATATAATCGGCGTTAAAGTTTTGAGGATTGAATGACATGAGTAAATAAATTAAGAAATATTTTTCTTAAAGTATATAGCCTTCTGTGATAGATGGATAAATTCTAAGTTGGGTAGCAGTGCATTGGCAACTCGAGAGGAATTTCTTTTAGATTGTGATCGAATAAGATTAGATTGGGAGAGGTTCAAGCCATTTTAATTTTGAGAATTTTAGAAGAATGACTAAGATGATGAGGATTAATGAATTTTAAAAATCTTGATATTGAGGACCCAATATTTATACCTTAAGTACATAATTTAAATTTTTGAGTATTGAAGGTAAAATCATCAATTTGAATTTGAAGGATAAATATATAATTTCAGACTTGAACATTGGTGGACTGCATTTAAATAATTTTTAATTTGATGATTTAAATTAAGAATTAAAATTTGATGGTTGGACTACCTATTTGAAATATTGAGGATGTGAATGAAATTTAAAAATTTGAAGAATACAAAAAAAAAATTTAAGTGAAAATAGGAATAATATTGGACTCGAATTACTTCTAGAGGAGATTATGATAGTTGAAGATCGTGAGGTAAAATTTGATATGGGTTATTTAAATCTTGAAGATATTATATGGATTCAATTTAAATTTGGATATTGATGATTTGGAAAAGTAAGAAGAGATTACAATAGGTTGAATTTTGATTTGAACAATGATTATCTTAATTTTGAAGTGATCGCGATAGATTTGAATAGATTTTGTTATTCAAAATTTTGGAAGAGATTGCGATTGACGTACCTTATGTACAAATGTGAAAGATTTAATAAATTACGCCTTATTTTAATTTTGAGGACGAAATTGTTTTAAGTTGGGTAGATTGTAAACTCCCTCACCCAAAATAGGTATTTTGTGTATATTTTATATTATTATATTTATTATAGATGTTGAATTTATTTAGAGTATTCTCTTAGTTAATTAGAAAATAAATTTTTTTAGTATATTTACTTATATAAATATTTATTTAGAATTATTTTTAGGCTATTTTAGATTATTGGGATTTTTCCATAATTTTTAGTTAATTAAAAACTAGTAACACTAATTTTCTAGAACTTTGAAGAATTTATTTTATGTTCAAACTTAATTAAAATATACCAAAATTTTATTTTAGGTTCTAAATAGTCAAATATATTTTCTAGAATTTTCTGGAAATTTTCTGAATACTTTTAGTATTTACTGTGAGTTATTTAGGCTAATAACTAATTTTTAGGACTTATAGAATTTATTGTGCAAGCCCAAGAATATAGAATGGACCCACGTTATTTTTTAAGGTTTATAATATTATTATATATTTTTTGAAATTATTTTAGAATTTTTGAAATAATGTTAGTATTTATTTTTAGTTAAATGGGTAAAACTAATGTTTAGAGCTTATCCTAATTATAGTAGTAAACTTATGAATATAAAATTATCCCAAATATTTTTATAGGGTTTATAGGTTCAAAATATATTTTATGTAATTTTTCCAGATTTTTATGATTATTTTTAATATTTATTTGGAGTTATTTAGATTTAAAATAACTTAAATAATGTTTTGATAAAGGCAAATCAAAAACAAATAATATAACAAAAACCATCCAATCAGATTCTGACACATGTCAGCCTATAAATATCCATTCAGCCGCAGGTAATCCCTATATATATATATATATATTATTATAACCCTAATTATCCCATTATTTTAGAGAGAGAGAGAGATTTTGGAGAATTGCCATCTAGGGTTCCTTCATCTTCCACAAGCCATTGCGCATAGCTCCGGACTCCAAATTAGACCTAGTTTCTTGCGTTAGAAAGATATTGAGGTTAGCTTTCTGATTATATAATTTATTTTACGAAATTATGAGTATTAAATTCTAAAAAATTTGTAGAGCTCAGTATGTCCGAAAATAGACGTGTTTTAATATATTCGCGATTTCAAGAGAACCAGGAATCAGAATCATGAACCGTTTAAAGTTTTGGAAAGATAATATCGAGATCATTGACATATGTTTTTCCCAAAATTTAATTTGAAGTATTTATATACTGTTAATTATGTAGAACTTCTAGATTAGAATTTAACCATCGGTGCACAATACAAAATTTGTATGTGCCATAATTCCCAAATGAATTTGAATTCGGACGAGTCGTAAATTCCAGCATATTTTTGATGCTAAAATCTACAGGAAATCATGCATGAAAGTTGAGTTTCGGTTGACTTTTCGGTCAATAGATTGCCTCGATTTGCGTGCCATGAGTCTCGAGTTGATAAAATTCAGTTTCTTTGGACAAAAATTAGGAATTGACATAAAAATCATAATAATAAGATTAAAATAGGATTTTAGAGTAATTATTCCAGAATTAAATAAATTAAAATAAATTATCTTTTGACATGATAAATTTGTAATACATAGGCTATTTGGACTGTGACTTGGACTCTGATTCATACCAGCAGCAGGACCCCAGGTAAGATACCTTGCCAAATTGTTTACAGTATTTTGTATGCTTAGTATATTTCTGTATATTTATTGTATTTCTTTATAGTTCTTGCATGTGTAGTTTTCCTTCAGTCATTACTATGTATTAGATATGTTGACAGACACATGGCACCTAGTATCATGAGAGGACAATCATTAGGCGTATGGGCTTTTAACCACTCGGGTAAACCGTAGTATATAGTTCGCACTACGGGCGTGTGTCGCGCTGGTACCCCCGCGGTATGTCAATTTCTGGAGTCTCGCTGGTCGCTACCCCCGCGGTATGTCGATTTCTGATGTCCATTGACGTGTGTGTGAGTTGTGAGGTAGATCGAGTAGCCTACCCTTGCCCATACGTCGAAAAGTTGTCCTCATTTGCATTCATATAGATGGTCTTGTACAGCGTACTTATTTATTTTCAAATAATATGCATGTTTTCTGTATTCAAATTGGCTCGTATTTTCTGTATCTTGTTACGTCCCTCTGAGGACCTGGTCATCTGCCAGTTGTATCTGTTCTTGAGTAATTGCAGGAGCGCAGATTTAGATGATTACTTGTGTTGCGAGGATGTCTTCTCTTCGAGCCCATGGTCGTTAGCTGGTATTCCTATATTGTATTTGTTGTGTTATACTTTTCCATTCGAGTTGGTAGTGGATTTGTTTCCATCCAACTATCATCCTTAGATATTTATGTTAAGATCTAGTTATATAGATGCTGGTTATTATTTATATCTGATTTTCGTGGATGAGATTTAGATTATACCCTGTGACTTGTGATACATTTTATACCACTTGTGGACTTGATATTCATATTACAACGTACGTGTGGATTTGGTTTCCATATATTGGAGTTGCCATATCCATGCGGCTGGCATGCTTACGTGTCCTAGTCCTACGTATTTTTGGGACTGGGCGTGACAAATAGCATACTAGAAATATAAGAAAGCAAGTGAGAACATATATCATATCGTAGTAAAATAGTATGTAGTGAGTAAGCAGGTGAATATCGGTCTCATCAAGTGCAAGCTAGAATAAAAGAATAGAAATAACTAGCTATGCGTTTGAAATATTAGTTTGCTATGTGATCGACTTTGGACTTGATCAGGCTTGCTATATATGATTAGCTATGATACATGTAAGGTCAGGCTAACCATACTTATGACGTAAGATTAGCTATGATGTAGGAAGGGTCAGGTTAATTATATCTAGCAAGCTATGAGACATGTAATATAGTCAGGCTAACCATATATGTGGTGCATGGTTAGCTAGATGCATGTAAATGTTGGATATGATCACATAATTTGCTAATAGTTCCCCGTCCCCCGACTAGTATAGTGGATCCAACCATGACACGTTACGACACATGATTCATGGAGCAGGGGGGCAACCTACTCATGAATCGGTGTCTATACATGCACAAGAATCACATAACATGTACAGGGTCATCTAAGAGATAACATCTTATGCCGAAATCTAAGATATACTAATCTGTGTATCCTCGTGTCAGAAATCAAGTATATAATACTACAAAGCTGAAATAATAGTAATTATCAAAATAATAGAAACTGTCAGATAATGTACTCGCCTGTGGTCCATAACAATGAATATCAAATAGTGTCTGAACTGGATTCACACTGACTTATATATGAAATTTTATATTATTTAGTGAAATAAAGTGGTAAACATGCTAAATAAGTTAAAATATGATTTTCTAGGTCAAGACTAGGTCATATTAATCAAACTAGGTCATTAGCTTGATTCTAGGTTCAAAACTAGTTTCTAAGTTGATTACAAAGTTAAACTAGTTGATACCAGGCTCTACCAAGCTACCTCTAGGTAATCTAGGTCATACCTCATGGTAAACATCATATATTGACTATCTAGACTTATAATTGTAAATTACTCATGATACCTTGGTTTATCTAACCATTTCTCTATTTACTAACACAACCTGATACTCCTATTCAGTATCTCAACTGATATCAATACCTATCCTTGACTCCAAATTACCAATAACTTGACTCTATCTCAAAACCTCGATACTCAAATTTACCTATTGATACACTCTCCCAAGTTGGTACTTAATACCCATACACTTCCTATGATACCTGATACCCCTTATTCCACTGATACTTACCCTCACTAAATGTTATCTACACTAAGGTACCTATATATATATATATATATATATATATATATATATATATATATATATATATATATATATATATATATATATATATATATATATATATATATAGAGAGAGAGAGAGAGAGAGAGAATAAGGGAGGTGAGGTGGCACCTCACTCTCAAAACAAGGATGGCGGTGATGTGGCACAATCACAACCACACAAACGAGGGAAGGGGGTTAAGTGCAATTTGCCAATTATGAAATGTGTGGTTGGAATTGTGCCACGTCACCGCCACCCTTGTTTTGGGAGTGAGGTGCCATCTCACCTCCCTTACTCTCTCTCTCTCTCTCTCTCTCTCTCTCTCTCTCTCTCTCTATCTATATATATATATATATATATATATATATATATATATATATATATATATATATATATATATATATATAAGGTACCATCTATAACTAATACACTCACATACCTTAGTAATCACCTAGTATCCTAATACCACACTTAACCTTACCTTCACTCTCCAATACAATCAAACTTCACTCAACTTTACTCTAACACTAACACTATCACTCATAACTTATGTATCTCCCTAGTTCACTTGCTCACCAAACTTACCTCACTCACACCTATCCCTTGCTCACCTAACACTCATCCATATTTGGTACTCGCACTTGCACTAACTGCACTCATGTGCTCACTGTGCACATCATGTTCTCTCCACAGACACACTCACACAAGATTCCATTCTCATTGCTCAAACCTCAACATTCACTAATACTCCAAACTGAGAACACCACTCACATGTACACTGTTGTGCACAACTCTAAAACTCTAATAACCCTCATATATACCAACCCAAGGTGTCTTCCCAGAACAACATTTCTCATGTTGCAACCCTTACTTGCCTGCAAACTGCATAACTAAACCCATACAGTGTAGTGCACATTAGTACACTACAGACCTCTGATACTCTGTATCAGAATACTGCCTGGATCCCTCCATATCCCAGCTGAACCAACCTTACTGCAATTTAGGAACTTCCAAATTTCTGATGCCACACTCTTGCATATATACACAACCTCATTTATACCTCACTCACCTACAGATATTTTATCTGTTATGTATCTCTAATTATAGGTATATAGATATAACACTAGTACTTATCATTTCACACTAATGTACACACTGATACATAGAGATACTATCACTCGACACACACTATCACTACACTGTTAACATAGTTCACACTTCACATAGGAACACAAGTACCCATATATCCTACTCATCATAACCAATTGATTCACAATATCCTAAGATATATGTTGGTACCTTCATAGCCACTTCCCTGATACTTCGATACTAATACTCACTGTAATTGATGTCTCACATAACACTCAACTAGCTCTCACTTGAACACTCACCAATCTCATTCCTTCCTACACTTCCCAATTTCCTTAGAACCTATACTCTCTTTACTGATACACTATAACACAGGCCTCTTGCACTCATCACTCCTATACTGATACTTCCTAAAGCTCACATGGACTGCACCCTGTCTTATTGACTGCTACTGCCGTATTAGCCTCTAATCCACACACAAGAGCCTAGCAACTGGACAGCTCTCAGGCCCGAGCACCATTGCACTAATTGTACATTGGTGCAGTGCAACTTCTGCATTGTGCAGGCCTACCCGAGCTTTCAAAGTCTAGACAGACCCTTCCATATGGCTCACTGGCACAAGATTGCCTACAGGTATAGTAGTGGGAACTGCACATGAAGTTTTCATAAGTTTATACACTCGTTGCTATAAGCAGTGTCTAGATCACTCCCTCAAAACTCACATCTCCTGCCCATTGGTACACCAAAACCTGACACAAGATACCCATACTCCATGTATTGCATATCTCCTAGTACCCTTTGGCACTCAAGCACACACGCACACCCACACACACACACCCCTATCTCCATGACACTCTCAAACTGAACACAAATACGATACACCTCATAATCACAAGGTACTCAAGTTATCAATTCATGGTACTCAACATGATACTTTGGTATCATAACCAAACCACCATGGCACTTATGATACACTATCACACATGACACTAAGCCAACACTTAACTCCACTTGAACTGATGTTTCCCCCAATTATTTGAACATCTTCACTACATCATCGTCACAAACAACCACTTGCACACCCCTCACCCAAACTCCACCAGGTCTACAACTGCAATTTACAGTTTTTCCCTTGACTACACACCTCCATGTATGCACATTCAGTTGACATTATATCCTTTTATCACATTGGACACCTGGCTTATCCTCCATGCTATCAATTATATCTCTTACCTGTACACACACTTATCTTACCTCAACCCCTCTGCTAAGCCTACTGCAGCTCTATGGTACTATATATATGCACTGCAATATCCACATTTAACAGGGAACACTCCATGTAGTCAACTAAATCTCTAACCTTGAAGCACATACACAATGCACACTAGCTCAATCCTTGCTAACCCCTTTGTAGCCAATGCTTGAGTTCCCAACCAATACCCAAGCTCCCAACAGTTGCTGTAACAACAGCAACACAGACAATCACACTCACAACTCCAATACACTTGCATACATGAACACTCTCTAGACACACCAACAACATATACTAATATATATACCTACACCAATAACCCAAATGTATAAGAATAGCCCAAATCCAATGATACACAAGTGCCATGACACATGGATACAAGCACAACACTAAATTAGGACAAAAACCCTATTGAGATTATTCTACAAATACTTGGTGGTCAAAATTCGTAGTTCCACCGAATGAATCCAAGAAAACACCAATACAACATCCAAAAGCCTAGATCTAGTATATTTGAGTCCTATAACACCTAGATCTACTATTAAAAGGTTATTTTCACCCATAAGAGGGTTCTTATTGGTTCCATTTGTTTTTCTACCATAGAAATTAGAGAAAAAGATAGATTTATCTATTGGGAGTTGGATCCCAATGAATCTTCACGAATTTAGGGAAAAATGGATGAAGAAGTGACATTAATCCTCTTGATAATGCTCCTCTTTGGCTTCTTTCTTGAGCTCCAAGCACTAGCTCTCTATATGAAGAAGTTTGGTGAAGCTCTAATGGAGGAAAGAAAAAATTATGATTTGGTGTTCATGAGGAGGTAGAGAAGATGAAATAGGGAAGGAGTAGAAAAAAATGAAATGAAATAAAAAGGCTTATATAGCCTCCTAATACAGTTAGGGTTAAGTTGAGAAATATTTGAATGGACACAAAGGCCCCTCTTATATAGCCTCCTAATACGGTTAGGGTTAAGTTGAGGAATATGATCAGCAAATTCTATAGGGTTATGTATCCTTTTATCACGTTGGACACCTGACTTATCCCCCATGCTATCAATCATCTCTCTTACCTGTACACACACTCATCTTAATTTCCAGCACACATCTGATCACAGTGCATACCTCAACCCCTCTGCTAAACCTATTGCAGCTCTATGGTGATATATATATGAACTGTAATATCCATATTTAACGGGGAACATTCCATGTAGTCAACTAAATCCCTAACCTCGATGCACATACGCAATACATACTAGCCCAATCCTTGCTAACCCCCTTGTAGTCCAATGCCTGAGTTCCCAACTAATACCCGAGCTCCCAACAGTTGCTGTAACAACAACAACACAGACCATCACACTCACAACTCCAATACACTAGCACATATGAACACTCTCTAGAGACACCAACAACACATACTAATATGTATACCTACACCAATAACCCAAATGCATAAGAATAGCACAAATCTAATAATACACAAGTGCCATGACAGATGATACAAACACAACACTAAATTAGGCCAAAAATTCTATTGAGAGCATTCTACAAATACTTGGTGGTCAAAATTTGTAGTTCCACCAAATAAATCCTAGAAAACACTAATACAACATCCAAAAGCCTAGATCTAGTGGATTTGAGTCCTCTAACACCTAGATCTACTATTAAAAGGTCATTTTCACCCATGATAGGGTTTTTATTGGTTCTATTTGGGTTTCTACCATAGAAATTAGAGGAAAAGAGGGATTTACCTATTGGGAGTTAGATTCCAATGAATCTCTACGAATTTGGGAAAAGATGAATGAAGAAGTGACACTAATCCTCTTGATAATGCTCCTCTTTGGCTTTCTTCTTGAGTTTCAAGCACTAGCTCTCCATATGAAGAAGTTTGGTGAAGCTCTAATGGAGGAAAGGGGAAAATTAGGGTTTTGTGTTCATGAGGAGGTGGAGAAGATAAAATGGGGAAGAAGAAGGAGTAGGAAAAAGATAAAATAAAATAAAGAGGCTTATATAGCCTCATAATAGGGTTAGGGTTAGGTTGAGTAATATTTGAATTGACACAAAAGTCCCTCTCATTCTTTCATGAATATGATCAACTAATCCTATGTAAGGAATATTCTATTCTTGAGTCTAAATGGGTTTAATATACTTAATCTAGTCATGACTAACTAATGACTCAAGTCAAATAGTCTAAACACAATAACTAACTCATTATTCTAAACTAATGAGTCACATGATTAACTATTTAATTGATTCAATGGGTCAAGTCAAGTCTAGTTAGGTCCACTAATGTCATGTCTAATTAAATAGACTAATCCGCTAACCAATAATAATACTATTTATAATATATATAATACATATTATATATTAAATAAAATATACACATAATATTTATAATAATACAAAATGACAAATATACTCCTATTCGAGAAATATGGTAGTTACAACCAAGGTGTGAGCAAACCGACTAAGTCTACAGAATTTTGCTGCATAACTGTCAACAGTCCTGCATATCTGCTTCAAGTTATTAAATCTCTGTTGCAGATCATAACGCAACACCGTATCAAAATACCGTGTCAAACGTACAAAGAAATCCTAAGCAAAAGATCTAAGTACAATATTTAATCTGGGTAGTGTGACGATGGAGATCGAGCGCTGTAGCGGCTCCTTTACTCCGTTGATGGTCTGACGAGAGAATGAGGATGCTCTCTTATCTTCTCTCTCCTGAGCTTGTGTGCACGTATGTAGCTCCGTCTTTGTATGGTCTCTGAAGCAGAAAAATTAGCCGACCTTTGGGACGTCTAAGTTATCTCTATTTATAGCCATCCTGTTGATGGGCTATAGGTGCCGCATGTCCTTCTGTTTGGTGGCCGTATAGGGCTCCTTCAACAGAATACGGTTGCAACTATTGGTACATAGTATGGTTTGAGTCCAGGGCACACTGCCACATGGACGTTTTGTTGGAATTTGTTATTTGCTGGAGATTCTGACGGTTCTCATCTTCCATTTGCGTGACTTGGTCAGCTTGACACGTGGCCCGTATTTAGTTGGAGAGAATCACAACAGAAAGATTTTATCTCATGGAGCCTTACCACATTGGATGTTTGGAGTCTGAGACGCCTAGCGTCTGGAACGCATGGGGCTAGAGGCACAGGGGACACGTAGAATCTGGAACGTATGGTGCCAGATACGCACGAAACTCATGGAGTCTGGAACACAAAAGGCCAGAGTCGCATGGGCGCATGGAGTCTGGGACGCATGAATCCAGAGACGTATAGAGCGCATGAAGTCTGGGATGTATGAGGCCCCGTACACGTGGCATGGCACGTGTGTCAGAAGTCATTATTAGTCTGACGAGAGCTTCTTATCGCTTAGTGTGCTTATATCTTTCGAGCCGTTCATAAAATCTTTTTTGTCAAGATTCTCAGTCAAACGTAATCTTAGTGTCAGGCCTTCATGCGTCCAATATTTGGTGGCGCATGGATGCTGCTTTTTCTCTGTGGCCTAGTTTCTTCTGAGTCGACTGTGTGGCGCATGTTCGTTGAGTGCATGTATATGGATTTTCCTTGCTTCTATATGGAGTTCATGCGCAAGGAGGCCATACGACAGAAGCTCCTTGGAGCATCCCCTAGAGCATGCGCGTATCTTGTTATGCACACGACTCTCCTTGGCACATGAGATTTTCTTAGCTCTTTGGCGCATGAGACTTTCTTAGCTTCTTAGGCGCATGAGACTTTCTTAGCCCTTTGGCACATAAGACTTTCTTAGCTTCTTTGGTGCATGAGACTTTCTTAGCCCTTTGGCACATGAGACATTCTTAGCCCTTTGGCACATGAGACTTTCTTAGTGTCATTACCACATTTCTAGGTAGGGTTATTTTTGTCTATTCATATTATATTTTTATATATTGTGTGAATATTTATATAATGTGCTAGTATTATAATTTTAGCTATTGTATTGTTTATTTAAATAGTTTGTGGACTAGCCTAGTTATTGGACTTGACCCTAGTGGACCTATTAGACTTGTCATGACATAATGAACCAAATATTTTGGGCTAGGCCCATAGACTCAACCCTCTTCATTAATTAAGATGATTTAGTTAAACTTTCATTAGGATTAGATACTTCCTAATTTATCCCTCCTAATTAATTACTTTCATGAGTATTAGTGAGGGACATATGGGTATTTGAGTGTTGCTTGGAAGAGGGGCAAGGAGCCGGCCACTATAGGAGGGAAAACATTCTCTCTTCTCTTTATTCTTTATTCTATTAGATCTTCAATTATGTTCTTTCCCAAATTGACTCATCCATCCACCAAATTTCTCCAATTTACCCTCATTTCCTTCTCAATTTCATTAGCAAGGAGCATTAGAGATTGAATTTGCAAGAAGCACTTGGAGGAGGAGCTTGTGGCAAGAATATCGTGTCTAAATCGTGTCTATGGGAACTGTTCATTGAAAATCTACCTCCCAATAGGTATAATTCTGAATTCACCTTTATTGTAGGTTCTAAATTATGCATTTGACTATTAGGAACCCTCCCATGACATAGGACTACATATAGGAATAAGTTCTAGGCTAATTTGATGTGTATTATGATTTCTACATGGTAATTTGTATCCAAATAGAAGAAATTACGGGATTGACACATCAATTATGTGTCATGAGACTAATTAGATATAATTAGAATTAGATCGGGGTTGTGGGACTAGGTACATGTCCACAAATGGATACGAGTATGATGTATCATGGTATTTTATGATACCGTGTGATACTGAGCTCTAATTTGGGTATTTTGTGCAATTACTCATCATTTCTCATTGTAGCAAGTTACTTTAGTTATATTATGATGATATAGATATGTATATTTATTATTTGTAAGGAATTGAGAGTTTTGGCACTTTGCTTGAGGTGTATCATAAGTATTCCTAAGTTTATACTCTATGTGTTTGTTTAAATGCCTATAATATATCCTATAGATATAAGTATATGATATTGAGTGTTTATATATATATATATGTGTGTGTGTGTGTGTGTGTGTTGTGTGTGTTGGTGAAGGGGGAGTGTAGCAATTGAATTGTTACTGCTACTATTATTGTTGTGGTGATGTGATTTGGAAGTTCATGAGTGTCAGTAAGGTAGGGAGTAAAGGGGACCCATGGCAGTATTATGACAGTGTTGTGAGGGGTGAGATATTAGTCATGTTGTATACAAGTTCAATTTCAGAGGGTCAGATGTTAATCTCAATGGTCATAGGTTTATATGTGTGTACTTGTGGTAGGATGAGAAGTTGTATCATCTGTGACAACAGTGGCTGTCTGTGGAAGTGGTGCATGGTAATGACAGCAAGGGATTATAAGGTTTTTAGTTATGTTTGTGTGTGCAAGTATCAGAGGTTGGGATCAACTCTAGAAACTGTGCAGTGAGTATCAGAGTTAAGGGAGGGGATTGTCACAGCACAATAGTCGGGTAGTAGTTTACACAGAGAAGTGTTAGCAGCAGTGACTTAAGTGTTGTGTGGAGATTGTGTAAAATATTGCAGTTGGCTATGCCAACCGATATTACTGAACACCATTGGCAGTGAGCATATCAGTGTGCAGGTGACTTGTGAGTGGAGAAGTGGTGATCAGGCTACACTGTGTTGTAGCTTTGTGTAATTGGAGTAGGCTCGAACAATAGGCCAAGTAGTAGACTGGGTAGCAGTAGCTACCTGAAAGTAGCAGTGGTGTCGGGGTATCAGTAAATTGATACCTGATAGCAATTAGGAGATAAGCTTGGGAATACCCCTTGGTATCAGGTATCAAGTGATATGGGGAATATGTATCCATATGGAATTGACAGTTAGTTGCAGTCAATGAGGGGGGTGATGAGATACACTAATGTACTAAATTAGTAGAGTGTCTGTTGAGAGGTCAGTCAGTAAGTAAGTATTATTTAAGTTAGTACTATTAATAGTTAGCTACAATTAGTAGGTATAAGTATAGTTAGTGTATTAAGAATTAGTGAGATACTAGTATCATTTCTAGGTTAGTTAGTTAGTTAGTTATACACTAGTTAGTGTATATATACATGAGTAATGACCATATCTTTTAGGATTGACCTGGTATAAGCTAGTTAGTGACATATGAGCCTAAACCTTAGTCTGGACCTAGTTGGACCTAGTTAGCTAGAAATTGACCTAGAAATCATATTAATGCATTGTTTAACTCATTTATCATTCATTACACAAATTGACATAATGTTTCCTAAATAGGATTGTGTGACACCAGCTTGAGCACCGAGTTACCTCCTTTGCTCAGGACCTGAGGCGAGTACATATCTCTGTTAGTTTTTATTTCATGATAGTGTATATATCACTTGTTCTAGAAATGATATACTTGATTCTGATATATTATTACACAGACTGGTACTATATGGATCCTGTCAGGAGATATTATCCCCTACCGTGTTCAACAGGTACTCCTTATACATGTATTATTTTTATGTGCTTCAGGTGCAGCCACTATTTTGTGTGCTAGTGTGACTAGATCATATTCATGTGCATAACGTGTCATGATTGGATCTAAGACTATTGGTTGGGGAGGGAGAGTAGAAGTTGATTATGTGATAAAGCTCTATTTATCTCATGTGTATGTCGATTATACACCTCACGTATAATCGAGTTACCTTATTTACCTCATGTGCAACTTAAGCCGATCACATAACGAACTTGTGCTCTAAACCACATAGCTAGTATTATAGTTTCTCTACTTGCAGTTGTTTCCTATTGCCCGTATCTATCTTTCCAGTGCATATTGTATTTATCTTCCTGTTCCAGCTATATTTCCATTTCTAGTTACTTGTGCATCATGTATTCTTTTCTATTGTTTATCATATATTCTCTACCATGTATTTGGAACTTATTGCAGAGTTTTATACTTTGTTCCGATCCCGATTGGATATATTTTTCAGATGATTAGCTAGAGGAGCTGTATCCCACTTATTACGGGTCGCAAGATGGCGAGCCACTAGAGGGTACTTCCCTAGAGCAGGGGGACTTAGTGCCAGTGACCGAGGAGGCTTAGAAATTATTTTGGACATTGTATTAGTCTCATTTTTAGACTTTTAGCTTGTATATATTAATTGAGACTTATATGGTGCCTAGGCTTGTGACCGGCTTGGGAATATAACTAACAAAGTGAGTGAGTACTAGCTTCGACATATGACCGGCTTGGGAACTTGTACATGAATCATGGCCTATTTAATCATACGTGAAGTGTATGATTAACACTAACAAGGAACTTCTACAGGAATACTTGTACATGAATGGGTATTGATTACATCTCTAACTAACACTCCACATACCCCGACTGGTATAGTGGATCCAACCATGGCACGTTACGACACGAATTCTCCAAGGAGGTAGCAAGTCTCCCCAAGAATCAGTGTCCATACAAGTACAAGAGCAACAAAGCATGTACATGATACGCTAGAAAATACCAAGAATAACATCTCATGACGGGATCCAAAAAATACCAATCCGTGTAACCACATGTTAAGAAGTCAATGATATCTACACTAAATACAAGAAACATATAAGATATCATAAACGAAAAACTGTCAAAGAATGTACTCGCATGTGGTCCTGAGCTGACAATACCAATATATGTCTTGACTGGTATCACACTGACCTATATATATAAAATATCATGTCACTTGAGTATAATGAATGATAAATATGTTAAAATGCACTAATATAATTTTTCTAGGCCATTTCTAGGTCACTCTAGTAAAACTATGTGTTAACCTTAGTTTTAGGTCTAATTCTAGCTTCTAGGGTGGTTACTAAGGTAAACTAGTTAATACTAGGTTATATCTAGATTCTAGGTTCAATAACTTGAGGTATTAGCTAAACTAGCTATCATATCTACTTACACTAGTTAACAATACCAGGTAGTACACATAATAAATGATACTAGCTAATACTTACTAGTTATATTGTCTATATATAGATCACTATATAATATCCTAATTCATGATACTCATCCTAGCTATTATCTTACTCTTCACTTGACCTCAATACATTCACTCAACATGTATCATAGAACACACTCATCTCAGTCACCAGCACACACTTGGACACTCCTATCTCCAATGATACTCTAAAGTATATACACCACCACTGTTACTCAATACTTCCCTAGTGGAACACCCAATCTCTCTCTCATATACCCCAACCGTCATCCTTGCCACTACTCTGAATCTCCCTGAAAAGCTCACTGTACAACCATGTACAACTATAGCAATCCACACTCTTCTCACCAGCTGCTACCAACAATTGGCATTTCCCCCTACACCCGAAACACAATAGTATATACACTGCTTGCTAAAAGTATTGCAGTACCTCTACCCTGCTCTATCTTGCTTCCAGTTGGTCTGCACAGACTGATACTTGATGTTCAAAGCAGTACATAATGCACTGCCTACTCCCCCCCTGCCATAACTCCTACCTGTTGTGTACTCGACACAAGCATATGGACTGGAAACCGAGTCCCCCTCTCCTTATCCCAACTATTGTTGCTCAATCCCCTTATGATGCAACTACTACTTGCATTAATCCTACTTCCCTTTCACGTGATTGCTGTTGTTACTACTCTGTGCTATTGACCTCTCAACCAGAGCACAACCTGGGGATATTTTCCCCCATACACAGACTACTTGCTAACTTATACCCAAGATCAAGCCCATGCATACCTATCCTTACTGCATATACTTATTTTTCTGATGCACTGCACACCCGAGTGCAGCACCACCACTTTCACTCCCACAGACTCGTGCATACTGCTCACTGCAGCCTCAAGTTTCTCATTCCTGATTGTACTGTGAACATCCCCTACTTGCACCCAATACAGATCTGCACAACTCTCAACTACACCACCACTAGCCCACTTATACATACCTATATGCAATATATATATATATATATATATATATATATATATATATATATATATATATATATATATATATATATATATATATAACCAAATACTTGGCATGCAAATACGATACTCAATGATACACACCCAAATAGAATACCAAAACCCCTAATTCATAACCAATACCCATTATATATACCAATTACATATATACATGACTAATACAACTTGCTACAATAAGAATTAAAGAGAAATTACACAAATCTCCCAAAATGAACCCCGTATTCTACCGTATCACAAGATACTATGATACGCTCTATTCATGTCCAATTGTGGACATGTATCTAGTCTCATAGCCTCAATCTAAGTCTAGTTAGATCTTATTAGTCTCATGACACACACTTGATGTGTCAATCTCGAAATTCTTTCAAATTGGACATAAAACCCTATGTAGAAACCACAATACAAGTCATATGAACCTACTTCTTGCTCCTATGGATAGATCTAAGCCAAGAAAGGTTTCATAATAGTCAAATGCATGAATTAGAGTCTAATTATGGAGAGAATTCAGAATTTACTTATTGGGAGATGGATTTCCAATGAATCACTCAATTGGACACGATCCGGACACAAGCTCCTTGCCAATTCCTCCTTCTCCAAGCGCTCCTTGCAATCCAAGCTCAAATGCTTCTTAATTGATAAATTTTAGAGGAAATGAGAGTGAATTGGATGAATTTGGTGGAGGGATAAAGTAATTTGGGAAAGAACTAAATTGGCCCTAGTCCAATGTTAGGGTCAATGGCCGACCTCCTCTATGGCCGGCCTCCTCTACCCCTTCTCCAAGTAATCCATAATGACTACCATGCCCCCACTAGTTAGTTAACAGATTTAATTAGGAGGGCTACATTAGGGAGCTTCTAATTCTTCATGAACTAATCTAATCTCCTTAATTAATTAAGAAAAAGGTCTAATTGGCCCTAGTCCAATGTTAGGCTCAACGGATCATGACAAACTAATGAGTCCACTAATGACAAGTCTAAATAACAATAGGCTAGTCCACTAACAAATAAATAAATAGCACATCATAATATAATTAATTACTAACATAATATATAATATTAAATCACTAACTAATAAATATGCTAATGACAAAAATACCCTCATCTAGAAATATGGTAGTTACAGAAACAATGGATGAGAATGGAATGTTGCATGAGTTGCTCGTGTAGCGAATGTGTTAGACGGAGTTAGAGTTTCGGCAAAGAATATCATAGAAAGCGTTGCACGAGTCGCTCGTGCGGTGCATGTGTTTAGCAGATTTGAGCAATGACTTGGAATACCAGAGAGAGCGTTGCACGAGTTGCTCGTGCAACAAATGTATGGAATAATTGGGTATTGGCTTGGATTGCTTGGAAGAGATCGTTGCACTAGTTGCTCGTGCCACGAATGTATCGAACGGTTTAAAAAATAGTTGGAAGTATCAAGAATGGAACATGGTGAAAGTTACATAGAACGAGATCGACAGAAGAGTTAGATGGTTCATGCATTGGCTGAGTTTTATGTTAGACTTTGAGTTGGGAATGACAGGATCACGCAGAATGGATAGCTCGAACGGATCTTGGATCAGTGCAAAGAAGGATGACGTGAGAAGTGACTTGATTCAGAGTGGTATATGGTATACCACGTAGTTAAGTGGCGTTAGAATATTTTGGATATACATTAATGGAATTGCCATAATGGACGCGAGTAACAGGAATGTAAGTTGGTTGGTGCACATCGACTGAGTTATATATCGGAACATGGAATAAGCGAATGTTAAGTTGCGATCGACGTGATCACCACGAAATAGTTGGTTCGGAATAGACGTTCGTCGACGCAGAGTAAGTCTGGCACGAGAGCGACTCTATTTTTAAGTAGTATATGCGTGCTACGGAGTGGTGCACACGTTAGAAATATTCGGAACAAGATAAGCGACAGGTTTGCTCGCAACGGATGGGCTAGTACGGAATTGTGTCAAAAGTTGGTGCAACGGAGTTTGACTCAGGTATTATTAGATGTGTTGGATTTGAGCGATCAGGAAGGGACTCATATAAATGAAAGTTTCGTTGGACGAGAACGGAACAAGCAATGAAACGTGTGTTTGGAATTCGAAGGAGTGATGCGGACCAAGTATTGGAAACAAGATAAGATCGATCAAACGGAAACATGAATATCATAGTTCGCTTGCGCGATTTGAAAGTTCAATAGAGCATTCATGGATGCAAAGAGAAAGTTGAGCATAGGGAACAAGCAGTTAGGGCACGCTTGCACAAGCGATGGATGTATCAAAGATTAGCGAGCACGGACTACGCATTTTTGCAATGCAAGGGAGCAGTTGGTCGAGCAGTGGAACACAATTTTGTTTTGGAGGAGCAATGCGATGGAGTTGCACGAACTTGAAGGATTTTAGATATTGGCGCTCGAAAAGTTTGACTCAGAGTTTAGTGGAAGAGAAATTGGCGAAATCGTACAACGATGGTGGATGGGTTCTCCGGAAGACGTGAACGAGCATAATCTGAATCTAGTCGATGTTGAGTTAGATTGAAAGTTAACCTTTGTAGTATCGAGTTGGACGTGCAGTGTTAAAGCATGACATACCGATAAGAAACAGAGCAAGTCAACAAGATTTTAAAAATTGTAGAAAGTGATAGTGTGAGAAGTCGAACAAGGCGGTTCAGAATTTTAATGTATTCAGGGCAAGACAACGGGGTAATGAAAGACGGTTTCATTGAGCGCAATTCGACGATTTATGGCTTGGATAGATAGTCTGACTCTAGGTTGTTAGGTAGCATTTGGTTTGCAGATGCGTTAGAGGTAGTGCATGAAGTGCTCGGATTCATAAGTTCGTTCGGATTGGATGGTTGGGTTATGGCTCAGATTTACGGAGGAGATATAGCATGGTTCGTAGTAACTGTCCATCGTGATAACTTACAATTATTGAGCGTGGCTTCGGGATAGCTAACCCTAGAGACTTGACCGCCCAAATCGAAATAAAAATTATAGACCATAGAATGACCCTAGCGGCGACGCATTCAAGAATGCGTCGATGGTGGATGTGAGCGGTGTATATTTGAGATAGCCTAGGTGACTGAGTGTTGGATTTGAGAGATCCTTGGAATAGCCTTCGTCTTAAGATGCAGCCAGAAGATCGAAGCAATGGTAAAAATGGCCTAAGTCAACTGATGAGATTCAGGGTCGCTGATTTTTGAAGATGGCATCGCTTTTGACTCGTTGTGCCCCGGAAAGGAATATCATTCATATAAAATTAACGACTGTATAAATAGCTTCGAGAATTTAAAGTTGCGGCTCGCTTCAACTCAGATCCTTGCACTTCCGAAAGGGACAAATGTGCCTCAGATCTACAAGATAAAATCGGACTTGGTTTGCGGTACGTGCTCATGCAGAGGACGAAGGTGATATCCAGGTGCTTTGAGGCAGTGGAAGCAGCACTGAGAACTATTTTATGCGCGACCTAAAAATTATGGCGAGTGTGTCCTCGTCGAAATCGTGGAGACACTATCCCTATGGCATTGCGGCAAAATCTTCGTAGGTCACATGAACATCAATATAGATGTTTACCCACAGAGGTATTGAGATTGAGGCAGAGGTGTTGGGCCAAACTGATCTTGGAATATCGTGCGATGTTTGGGTAAGTTGCTTAGCTGGGGTAGTGTCAGATTGATGATCGTTCGGAGCATGAAGATGATATTTTGAGATGAAGTAAGCAAAACACGGTGCGATTGGAGTCATACTAGAGTTTGCTTGGTTGATCTTAGACGGTGCTAGTAAGAATTCAAAAATATTGGGATGATAGGGCCTTACAAAATCGTCGTTGCACTTGGGATGCGCAAGGACTTGGAGCATGTGTTAGATCTTGCTAGAGAGTGGATTTAGTCAGAACATGAACTGATTTGAGTCAGGTGGAGAGATTGTCAGAGGGGAATCATCGTATTTGAGAATAGCGCTTGCGTGAATGTGTCTTGGATGAATGGTAGGATTGGTTCAGTCGAGAGTGAAGCGATGAATGTCTCGGACATGAAGATACCCTTGTAACTTGTCCAAATTCGCTATCGCTAAGCTCGGCTAAAATGCATGTATTTCGGGGACGTCTTAAATATGTGTATGACCCAAACTAAGCGATATGTTAAATTCGAATTAAGCTGCAAGGAGTATGTGGGAATATGGAACGTTAGCGCGTAGCGAAGATGATGAGTCTGGATCAATAGAATATGAGTTACATGGAGCAGAGTTATGAAATGGTTAAGCGACATACGAGAAAGAAATGAGTACTGGTTTGGTTCGAGGAAGAACCTTATTTTAAGTAGTATATTATGTAATGCCCCACAACCGTATTATGCAGTGCATTACGCTGAGTCGGATTAAACGAGACAATGGTTGATTACATTTTGATTTATTGGATTTTGGAGCAAGTATTGATTTGAGTTGGTTTCATGTGCAGATCGTATGCGGAGTTCGATGGAATCAGGTGTTCGTTCAGAGCAGTGATGGGATAGCGAAAATTGGAACGATAATGCCGTCTTTCTTAGTCTGATGGGTCGGATGATTTGGAGAGCACGACCTGCTCGTACGGTCATACCAATTGAGTAGATCGTGCTTCGCATCGGACCACGGATTCAAGGAATCGGCCGTATCGACAAGGAAGAGTGCTAGCGGATTCAATTTGGTAAGTGGGCTCTGTCCCTTCTCCTTTAGTCCTTCATGCCTAATAATATGGAACACATGTAATATCTTAGATACTTGAAACTGGAATATTGGAATCACTGCATTGTGGCGTGCATAGAGTGTGCGTCGTTTGGTTGGATAGAATTTATGGCTTGAGTTGGACTTACGTTTGGACAGTTTGAGCTTGACTGGATCATCTTGGTTGGAGAAGCAAAATATTTTATCGAGCAAGCGAGCGAGCGAGCGTGCGTTGTGCATGAGTATCAAGTTGGATGCTTTGTCAAGCAAAGTGTGCAATTGTGGTTCAAAATAGGACAACTGTATCGGGGAGGGCATTATGCGACTGTTGGGACATTGTGCCACGTACCTTTCGGAGAGGGGTGTTGCATCAATTGGAGCACTGTGTCGAGAAGCGACATGGTGCATAATGGAGATAACTTGAGAATGATGCCTTGGGATATAGTTGGGAATGGTTATGGTGAATTGGATGGATCAAGGCGAGTATCGTTTGGTGGGGCAAGAAGGCTCGATTCTCTCGTCGTACCTAGTTATTGGAGTATTGCATTGATCACTGACAACATGTTGCGCACCGGGTTTGGTTTTCTCGAACGAAATAGGCTTTGGGACACCGGGACCGTTCGGTCGTGGAGGAAACAAATTGTAACGTGCCTTGGGCACGGTACTAGCAGTTCAAGACCACCAGGTGGACTAGCTACTCAGCGTTGAATCAAGTCAAAATACAGTTGGATAGTACTTTATGGCTTGGCCAGTGACCTTCATATAAATAAGAGTTAGTTTGGTTTGGTTTGTGCATTCGTGTAGGCGGCGACGCTACCTTGCCTTGGACAAGAGTGTGTGCATCGATGATTGGATTAACAAGACTTGGATTGTGGCCTGATTCGATTGATTTGAGACTTTGAGTGCAATGTGGTTCGATAGGTTCACGTTTTGCTTCGGGTTTGAGTAGAACGGTTTGCATGCTTAGTCTTATTTGAGTTGGATATAACTGTTAGTATATTTGCTTGAGTTGAATGCTTGCATTCTTAAACTGCTTTACTGCTTTTCTTAACATGGCATGCCTCTGCCATGAAATAAATTTAGGATTTAAGTAGAAAGATCATCATATAACTGTTTGCATTCATTATCTACTTAGTGTCGGTTTAGACGAGTGGGTTACCCCGCTCACTAGTACGGCTGTGTACTGACCCACGTTTGTGGACATTATTTCAGGTATGCAGGTATAATGGCTCAGCTTGGATATACGAGACATGACGTATGGAATGGTAAGTACCTTTGTAGGCAAGAGAAAGAGCAAAGTGTTGCATCGTATTTGTGTCATTTTCCTTTGTGATATTTTTATTTGGACCATTCGAGAGCTTCGCTGCGTACACAATGCTTGACTTTCGCTGCAACTTGGTCGTTTCGATGATAACCATGAGGTTTGACGTCATCTCCTTGTGCGAGCGCAACTCTAAGCTCGCAAGACATCACGTTCCGATGAGAACGATTGTCCTGCGGGGGTGCTGCAATGTTGTGATTCACATTCAGCGGGGACGATCGAACTTGCGGAAGGTTGGGACGTGACAGGGGGCGGGGAGGAGGGGGGAATGTGGGGCGCTGGGGGAGAGTGGGCGTTGGGCGCAGCCAGCTCGGGTGGGGAGAGGAAGGGGAGGGAGGGGTATTTTGTTTATTTAAAAAAAATAAAAGACACTAACGGTCACTCCAAACGGTTAGTAGACTGTACTGGCTATTTTGATCAATTTATCTTTTGCGAGAGGATTTAATTGCTGCAAACGTCTACTGGGTGTTATTTTGCGAAATGTGTTCATTTTAGGAGGAATTTTTTGCACTTTATCCAATATTAGAATTTCGAACTTCAGTTTTGGACACAGTTCGATACATGACTGTCAGAATTCTACCAGTCTAAAAATAGAGAATTCTTTGTGATATGGCCATTAGGATTCTAGCAGTCCTGGCTATTGTTAAAATTCAGATAATCTCGAGACAAATAATTATCCAACTTAGGACTACCTGAATCCTAACACTCATGTTCCTGAAATTAGGTTCTTATACTTAGGTTGTTGATGTCCCCTTAACAATTTCAAAACAGTACTTTGCGGAGTAAAAAATCTACATTTTTTGTATTACCTCCAAACAATGTAAGTGGTGCATATATCAATGGCCAAAATTAGTGTATCCTATTTTTTGGCATTATTTTATATGAAATAAAGCTTAATTCACAAAATTGTGATAATATAGCACTAAACAATCATAGTAGTTATTCAATAACTTTTACTTCCACCTAAACATATCACTTAAAATTTATAACTAAAAACCTATTTTGACATTGTTTCTGATTTTGGAGAAGAAAAAGAATAAGCAACTTCTTATATGAGAAGGGATTGGAATCTCTGCATTTTTGCATGTCCAAAATATTTTTATGATCACAATTATTGAATCTTGTTTAAATCATCTAATCTTAACCATTAATATATATATATATATATATATATATATATATATATATATATAAAAGAAGAGATCGGAATCCTTGTATTTTTGCATTCCCAAAGCTTCTTCATGATCACAATCTCAAATAACCATTGATATATATATATATATATATATATATATATATATATATATATATATATATATTTGTCAAGGAATAAAAAAAACCAGTGTACCAAACGCACCTTGAAGAAAGTCTTGTATTGCTAATTGCAATAGTTTCATCGCTTCTATAGGAAGTGGCCTGGGATTTAGAAAAAAAATTGCAGTTCTCTACTCTTCTTTGCCTACATCCAGATGATAGAACAGTGCAAGAAAACTTCCAACTCAAATTACAGAGATAAACAGCCTGAAACGCTCAAAAACGATGTTTGCCTATCCCACTTATTGAGCTCAAATGTGAGTATTTCTTAGTTTTTAAAATACTGATACTTCTCATATTTTAAATGAGACCATTTGCTAAAATATCTCTATAATTAATGTCGACGATCCTGAATCCAACACCACCTGTGATGACAATACCTCCAACCACACAACACCATGATACAAGAACAGTACAATTGAAATGCATTTTCTGATTTCACACTTATGTACACTTCCTGCAGATCACAGCTCCATATCATGCAGTTTGTTCACAAGGGCAACAATGTTTTGAGTGGAAACATCCATCTACAGTAAGTAAACCAGAAACATGACAGCCTAGCTGCTGTTAATACTAAATTTTATGACAACACAACACTATATCTCCTGCTAACATAAATAAATCTACACCTTAAGCCATTTCATTCCCCATCACGAGACCTTGAGACTTTTCGCTTGATGTGCTCCATTAGTTCCAGCCCACATTGACTTCAACAGCCTCAAGAACTAATCAAAGACAATGATCAACAGAGCAAGGACAGCCTTGTCAGGCCAGATTTCCATATCGAAGAAACAAAAAAACACTACATATATGGAAATGGCAATGATTCACGGGTAAGATTTTTTTAGATATAATTACCCGACCGATCCATCGTCTTCAAGGCTGTTCCTCATCAGGTCTGGACCTCATGAACCTCCGCCTCCTTCTGGGTATTGGAATGTCTTCGTCCAAACTCCTGTCTTCATCATCATCTCGCAGACCCAAAAGGTTCTCACCCCAAAGATTACGGTTGTGTGCTCCTGATGACCGTCGGTGAGTCCTCCAAGTTCTAGAAGATCCCCTTGGTTCATCGGGCGAGCCAATAGGGCTGCCAATCATATGGAACAGAAATAAAGTAGGCCACCATTGCCCCCTGCCTTCCCCTGAACCAATGTTCTCACGATCACGTGACAGTGCATCTCCACTGTCAATGACATAATCCCCAAGCACAATCGCTCCAGGCATTGCCGACCTAACAGCACTAAGTATGTCACCATATTCTCTCTGGTGTTCCAGACGATGCCAGGCACGCTGCCGCGATGGGTCTACATCTGCAGGCCTTGTTGTAGGGTGAATCCTCCTGGCATGTCTTCGTAGCTGTCTGTAGTTTCCAGAGAATGAGCAAGATTCACGGGAGCAGCTCCTTGGCTTCAGATCCAGGTACTGTCTTGCTTCTTTTATGATCATCCAACCTAATACATTTCCTCGGCAGAGAGGGCATTTCAAGCAATCTGATTCAGATACATTTCCATCGGTAGGCCCCTCAAGGATGGTTCTTTCTTCTCCCTGGTTATTAATATTATTATTTCCTTCCATTGCTTCAACCGAGCCAATGGTAATCTCATTGTTGTTTTCTTCCATATTGTAGTCTTCAAGAGTTTCAATTAAGTTGCTTCTCATTCTCCCGCCCGAATTGTCGAGGGAAGAACCGGATTGAGAAGGGATGTTCTCACTATTGCTCACTTTCACTTTCTTGAATCTGTCAAGGCAATTTGAATGCCTATAACTTGTGTCACAAATATAAGATCTGCAGCCTTTATCGTGGGAGCTGCAGATGAGAAGAACAGCATTATGTGGATGGTCCATGCAGATTGGGCACGATGTGTCATCCCATTGCTTGTTTGAAGCATGGAAATCTGTGACACTTGAAGTGCTTCCTTTC
Organism: Iris macrosiphon; assembly: GCA_036927795.1. Classification (NCBI taxonomy): domain Eukaryota; kingdom Viridiplantae; phylum Streptophyta; class Magnoliopsida; order Asparagales; family Iridaceae; genus Iris; species Iris macrosiphon. The sequence goes on from JAYESA010000011.1 coordinate 7,157,528, forward strand.
ATATCTGTCATCTTCAATGGACTCTGGTTTTTTGTAAAAGTGTTAGACAAGCTAATACAGGATTCATTTATGGCTCCAAAACAAAACAATCAACCTGCGATTATATTATTCAAAAACAAATAACATCATCATCATCATCCAAGCCTTCTCCCATCAGAATGGGGTCGGCTATGGAGCATAAGAAAGCTCCAGACAAAATTTGACTAGTTGTCAATCTGACGTCAACCCTCTTTGTGCCAATTCCAAGACAAGGTAGCTATGAGCATGAGAGGATCATGCGATAAAACATGTGGCTAATTGGCACGTAGGTATACCTTCCTTTTGGATTGCAGTTTAAGCTCATGCAACCAAGGAGCACCCTCCAAGTTCTTCTAACTATAAAGGGTCTAACCGAAGAGGTAAGATGATTCAATTTACGATAGGGAATTGCTTTCATCTCTATGACACATTATGCCAAAGAGTGAAGGAATGACAAGTCCCAAATATTTCTCCTGCAATCATCACATGCAGTAGCACAATTCAATCACATTTCTCCACGAGTATCAACGAGTACAAGCTTAAAGTAATGTTTTTTTTTACTGAAAAACTTTACTGCCCAAAAATGTGTAGTGAATCAGGTTATCTACACATAGAAAGTGAAGATACCATGTTCCTTACTAAGTGCTCGCATGCATTTCGTCCATCTACATATTAAGCAAGGACCTAAGAGTCCTTTCTCGTCGGTGCCCATAAGATACATTTTTTTTTCCAAAGAAAGCTATCACTATAGGCTAGGAAGTCCAAAGCTATTAAATTAGCAAAGGTTTTAAAAAGGCCAAAATACAATACATTAAGGATTACTGATTTTTTAGGTTAAACAAGACGAACTACATAACCGACTAATTCCATACCTACCTAGCTCCAAACTTCTACCTAGAGTCTATGGGAATCAGCGGAACGGACTCTAGATTAAAACTGAAATGTTCTCAATTGTGAGTCTGGGAAACCAGACCTGCAATGCTCATACTCCACTCACCAAGTAGAACCAAAGTAGATTATGTTGGATTTTGTCTAGTAAAAGAATAATCTAAAACAAAATATAAAAAAAAAAAATCCAAATTAGCATCATAAGAAACAAAGTTTCCAGCCCTACAGATTTCCTTTAGATGAATATTATCTAGCTACAGACACTTTACTATCACTCTACATTGCAATCTAGGTAAGAAGATTCTAATTTAATGCCACATACCTTTCCCATCATCAGAATTTGGTATAAGGTTCACATAACTCCCTAAATTCTCTAATTTAGCTGCATATGTATAAGATGAAGTGAAACAGGAAAACCAAAAGAGATAATAAGGTCTTCTACGAGGGATGATCTATCAGAATAAGCTGAAATCAGAACCACGAGTCCTAGAGGAATTGTTATAGACGTCAATTGGGAACAAAACCCTCGGTGATAATATACTCTTGGTATCATCACGTAACCATGGGGTCCCACCTATGTTGCACGGACCCATTCGACACGACACGTTGACATGAATTCGGTACTTATTTTGATGTGTCCTAGTGATATCAGTGTGTCCGTGGAGTGTACCTGACATGAATTTTGGAGTGTCCTTCTTAGGGTACCACGAGTGTTGTCAGATCTATTGTGGGTACCATGTAACCATAGGCACCTACTCAATATGGAGTTGAGTTGTGTGGTCTTCTATGCAAGACATGGGTTGTGTCAATTTGACTTGCCTTATAGAATTTGACTTAAGGTCACTTCATTGCACCCCTCACATCATTGTCACATCCTCTGTATAAGATGACTATCTTTACAAGTTTCCATCGTTAGTTCTACCTCGTTTTCTTCTTCTCCAATATCTGCCAAATGTTGTGTGCATCATGGTTTCCTATCAAGTGGACATCAAGCAACATCCACTACTACTTGATAATGGTCTCAACAATGATCTTAGACAAAATAGTGGTAGACTTGAAGATCTTTGTACACATTAGTGGTGGACGCATAGTGTTTCCCATGTCTTCTACTATCGTGTCAATCTTTTTTTTGCTTTCATGGATATGATATTGACTACCCTATTTGTATGATCTTGACTCTCATGGCTATGGTCTTGTTCCATATGGCGATGTATGATCTTGAATTCCATGGGTATGTCCTGTTACATATTGCGATGTATCATGTATGCAACAAATAAAAATATAAATTGTCTAACTAATTGCTAGCACCGAATAAAAAATCGACGATAACACATTGATTGAACACTAGACTTGTCAAAAACATGGAGTTCATTTCCACATCAAGTGTCTTACACATGATCGAAAGAAAAGAAAAAGACAAAAAGATATCAAATTTAAGTTAAAACATGAAATTATTACGCCCCTAATCTTCATTTGAGCCTTGGGTTGGTTCCGAGCAAGTTTTGTGTTGTTTACGTGGTTGTTCACATGACCCATCAGAAGATGGAGACTTTGGGAAATGGATCCAAAAACAAGTCATCTCCATTACACTCCCAAATTCTAACTTGAATTTGGAATCTGGGGCTAGGCCAAATAACTTTAAATCGATGTTCTAACTATTGGCCTAGGCACCTGGTGCCAGCCCGATGCCCGCCTAGGGGCCCACCTAGTCCCCCCACCCCCGAATATGCGTTTTTGGATTTTATGAACTTTTTATGCAATTTTCAACAAATGTTTTTGAGATTTGTTTTTTAGGCCGCGCCCGACTAGGCAGACTATGGGTTAGGCGTCCACCCGACTAGCGCCTTTTACAACCTTGCTTTAAATTACTGATATTATCAATAACTTAATACACATATTAGAGAATAGGAGAGGACTAGTAGTATTTCTCCTCATGATTCTCTTCTTTACTATATTCGTCCTAATCCTCTGAATTTTATCTCCATCTCTAACTCCGACGTGTATTACCAGGTGCTATCAAGTAAATCTCTCTCTCTCTGTGTTTTTTCTCTTTTGCCAAGTCCCATGGATCTCGATTCCAGGCGGTTGACTTCCGATACTCCAACAGTCATTAATCTCTTATGTAGGTCTCTCTCTCTCTCTCTTATGTTTTGATAAAAAAAAAAATTCCCATTCCATGATGGTATTTCCCTCATCTCCTCTTGTAGAAATTCCAAATATTTCTCCTTCTTAGTTTTATATTTTAGTAATTCAATTATAATGTATTCAATACTGATTTATGGTTAGAAAATCCACACTAGTATTGCTTATTTGTTTTTTAATTGAACATTTCACCTGCAGTTATGCTTGCGTCAACCCTTTTATCTCAAATTTTGGGGTCGACAAGTTTGTGCATGTGCTTAAAAAGATTTACGTTGGATTAGAACCGCAAAGCACAACAAAGTCTCGATCATAAATCAAAATCTTGTTAAAGCAACTTACCTAATATACACCCCTAATTTTAGTCTAGAAGCCCTGACCCTTTGGTGCCTAACAAGCTTGCTAAGCAGGCATGGGAGATCCCTTCACATCTGAGTAACCCCAACTTCATTATATGTAGTTCACTGCATATTTATGTTTATCACTCTATTGTTCTGCACATTTAGTTGGCATCTGACTACTTAAAACTTGATAACCTTTGGTCACTGCATATTTATGTCTACTGTTCCACACAATTAACTAATTCTCTGTTCTAAAAGGCGTCCGCCTAGGCCGCCTAGGTGGCGCCTAGGCGCCATGTGTCCGCCCGATGTCCGCCTAGGCACCCGCCTAGTCCCCCGACGCTCAACTATACATATTTTAGGATTGTATGGACTTTTTTGCAAGTTTCAGTAGGTTTTTTTAGATTTTATTTTATTTTTTTGAACCGCCTAAATCTAGGCGGCCGCCTGGACAACCGCCTAGGCGGGCTAGGCGCTAGGCGGCAGCTGTCCGCCCGCCTAGCGTCTAGCGCTTTTGACAACCTTGAACTAATTACAAGAGGAACACAAAAGGAATACATATTGAAACAATATTAATGCTTACGTAACAATTCTTCATCTTATTGTACAATAAACAAGACTTACCAGGCAAGATTCGGAAATTCCCACGCTTGTGTAGCTTTCTGGTTAATAAAAACAACTAGCTTGCTTAAGATTTGAGATCTCCTTGAGCAAAGAAGGTAATTTCACAGGCAGAATCTTCAAACAAAGTCAAATTTCTTCCAAAGTATGCAACAAACAATCCAATTATCTACATATCTTGAACAAAGTACAAGCTTGGACTCATCCACTACAAGTCTAAGTGAAGCTCCAAGCCCTGCACTTGAATTATGGAACAAGGACAAACGGTCATGTATAACTAATCCCAAATCATAACATTACAACAATTTTACATGGAAAAAGTTAGGTTTTGAACCAAACCCTACCCCAAACCTTGCTAACTATGATCAAAATGAGATTTTTGAAATCTAGATTGGAAAATTTAACAATTTTACATAGAAAAATTAGGTTTGGGCCCAAACTAAGCCAAAAATTTATCAAAACATGATCAAAATGAGATCTTTTGAAGTTTGGACTGCAAAATTAGCAATTTTACATACAAAATTAGGCCTTTTGACCAAATCCAAAGCCTAAATTTGCCAAATATGAGATCTTTTGAAGATCGGATTGGAAATTTAACAACTTTACACAAATCTAACCCCAATTCCAACCCTTTCCTCTAAATCTAACCCTAACCCTAACCCTAACCATATTCCGATCGGAATCAATCGAAAAACCCCGATTCAGCCAAGGATCCATCGAATTTCCAGATCCAAAGCAAAAACCCAAACTGAAGGGAAAAAATGCAGGAAATTTGTATGAGAAATAGAAGGAAAAAAAGGTCCGATTTTTACAGTAAATATGGAAGAGTTGGCGATGGGGGAATATTTTTTGGGAGGATTCCACAAATTGCTCTCCTCTTTTTCTTCTTTGGAGAGATCTATGGGAAGTTTTTGATAGTTTATTTTTTCTTTGTTGGGTCTCTCTCTCTCTCTCTTACTCTTTCCTCTCCTTAAAATAGTTGGGAAAATGAGGGCCTTTGAATAAGGTTGGAATTGGAGTGAGAAAATTGTGGAATACATTGGGTGGATGGGTGAAGGGATTGCTATCTTGTTCCGTGGGGATCACTTTACAATGTTGAGTAATATCAATCATTAGCATACAATTTTTTTTAATTAATATCTCGTGTTGTCTGGTGTACTAATACAAATAAGAAGAGAGTTATACAAGATGTTGATTATGGAACCTTCTTATCTATTCTACTATATAATGCCAAAACTAGGCTTCACCGTAAAAGTTTTTCGTTCCAAAAATACCCTTCATTACATTTCAATATGTATTAACGTTGATAAGGATATTTAAGTATCTATTCTACTATATAATGCCAAAACTAGGCTTCACCGTGAAAGTTTTTCGTTCCAAAAATACCCTTCATTACATTTCAATATGTATTAACGTTGATAAGGATATCTAAGTAATTAAAAATAGTAATTAAATACGTATTAAATGTATGTATGCATGCATGCATGAGACAACTTGGGAAATGATAGTTAATAAAACAAAGATATGCATGCATGCAAAGTAGGTAGTTTGGAGAATAAAACAAAAGTTAATAAACATGCATGCAAAGTAGGCACATGAACCCAAGAGATAAGAGAAACATTTTATATTCCCGTCATTTAATTTCTTCCAACTTTCATGCTCCTGCCTATTATATTCCACCTATAATAAAATTAAGAAATTGTCGGTTGCTCTTTTAATAAACTATTTTTTTCAAGTAATATGAAATACGTGCAACGCACGTGCGTATATACTAGTTTGTATAAGTTTGTAACAACATAGGTTATTAGTTGTACGAACAATGATATCTACTGTATTATTATAGTTCTGATGAAATAGTTTTTTACGACACCAACAGGTTAGGACAAATTGTATATCTGATATCACATGTTGCATGATATTTTCATTTATAGACAATTAAAATTTTATCAACTTTTTTTTTCTAATATTATCAATCTCTTGAATTTTTTTAACTTTGAAATGTCCTATGAATGTTTTCCAATATTATCTTATCCTTGGAATCAAAGGGAAGAACCATCGTGGACCCAAAGCCATATTTAGAAAAATAAATTGTACGCTATTTAAAAATGAAATACACGTTGAGGTGTTTCTCAACGATGCTTTGTATCGTTCCCACCATGGTGTAATAAAAAAAATGAGCAATGATTGATTACTAGATCGTTGCATGGAAGTGATACATTATATCGATACCACCTCGGTGGAATGTTAATTGAGTAAGGATAGGCTATGGCATACCCTAGAAGCGATGTGTTACGTCACTACTTCAATATGGTGACAAATAAATAATGGACTATAGAGTATAAGAAGCAATGATATAATAAAATAGTGTATAAGAGTAAGATTATATTGGCTACTTGGAACATAAGAACATTAATGAAAAAGGGAATGGAGTTAGGTGGATACCATAATTAGGAGGAAGATTAATATAGTTTGTTTACAAAAAATAAAGTGGGTAGACAAAAAATGGAGAGAAAAAAAGAGACGAGGTTTTAAAATTCGGTATATGTTGTACAATATGACAATTTGCATCAAAAAAAAGTAGCAAAAGAGATTCGAGCGATGTCAAAAGACAATAGTTTGACGTTGAAAGAAAGTTGGTGGTATAATGTGTAAGTTCAAAAGATTATTAACAAAAAGAAATTACATATGCATTCCTACACATCATCAGAGGCATATTGGCATCTCAACAGCGGTAGAGCACGTGCTTACCCAGTCAGTTTAAATAGTCCTAGAGAGATGTGGCCATCAGGTATTCCATTCTACGAGTAGCTTCAAGTGCCTCCATCCTCTGTACTTATTTGGTACCAATCCATCCTCCGTACTCATTTGGTACCGAGGATGCGACTAAATCCATTGCATGTGTCATGTCCCGCTCCCGCGATATCGGGTACAGATTGTGAGCGTGCCCAGCCTACGCTGTTGCTAATAGCGGTAGTCATTTGTTTTAAACCTCAGTAGTCTTCAGATATATCACAATTATCAATTTTCCATCACAACACTAAGTATATGAAAATACCCAAGCACAGTCACACATCACCACAGTCCAATATGTCTTTTTTAGTACATAATACATCTCAACTCTCCGGAGACAAATCCGGTAAATCATCATAACTAATAATAACATACATCTGCGACAATACATGAAATAATCTATAGAAATCTCTTAAGTCTTCTGGACTCCGCCATCTGATCCAAAGCTCTCTATGATACCTAATATGTCAACATCCCGACATGTAAACCCCCTGATTTTTCAAGAATTTTAAATTTGGATTTTTCACAATTTTCTAGAATTTTCTGAGAATTTTCTGTAATTAAAATCAGGGTTTTAATTATTAAATAATTTTTAATTGATAATAAATAATATTAAAATATTATAAAAATAATAATTTTGGGTGTAAAATGGAAAACTGGACTTAGGATAATTTTTCTGGATTTTATCGGGCCCCGGACCTATTTTTAAATCACCTAAAAACTATTATTATTTAATTATTTATTTATTTATCTATTATTATTATTTTTTATTTATTAAAAACCGAAACTTCGGCCCAAACCGCTGCCCAGCCCAATCGGGCCCAAACCCAAGCCCACCCGTGGCTAGCGGGTCGGGTCGGGTCGGCCAGACCCGAACCCGCTCGGACCCGACCCGCATAACCCATCTCCCCCACGACCCGGACCCCGCGTTTCCCGCCGGCGGCTCCGGCCACGTCGCCGGAGCCCTCGTCAGCTCCCCGCGGCCCTCGCGCCACGACCCCCTCGCTCCGCCATTTCCGGCCAGCCCCCCCCCCCCCCCGGCGGCTTTCCCTATAAATTCCTCCCTCTTCCCCCAACCCGAAACCCTAGCTCCTCCCGCCGGATCCCTACTCCGGCCATCTCCTTCCCCCTAGCTCCGCCGCGACATCCTCCCTCCTCACCGCCAGGCCGCCCTCGAGCTTCCCCTCTAGAACCCCCGACGGCAGCAGCCCTCCGCCGCTAGAGCCTCGAGCCGCTCCCAGCTCTCCTCCGGCGTCGCCTCCGGCCGCCCCTCCGCTCCGCCTTGCCGACGACTCCGCCCAGCCCCTCGTCGAGCCGCCCTCCTCCAGCGAGCCGCCCCGGCCAATCTCCAGCAACCCTAGAGCCACCGTGGACACGGACACGGCACAGGACACAGGACACCAACTCGACACTCGGACACGCGGAAATCGGATTTTTTTAACCCTGTTCAGGTACTCGTAACTTTCTGCTCGTAACCCCGTTTTCAATTCCGTCAGTTGCCTTACGTATCCTGCATGACCCTCTCGGTGCCCGTGCAACCCGCTCAGGGCATCGCGTCCTGTGGCGATCGCGAACCGCGATCCAAAAACAGGAAAAAATAACGCCCTGATTCATCCCGAAACTGGGTACGCCCCGCCAAATGGGACGACTTGGTTGTGCGCGGTCTTCAAAGATACGTGCGCGTCGTCGATACGGATGTGTGAGATTTTGCAGAAGCTGATTCGGATGTGCGTGCACACCGAAATCAGTGCGTATCCGCGGACAACGTCCCGTATCCGACTTTTCTGAATCACGCCATAACTTTGTGTACGCACGTCGGATTAAAACGAAACTTATGCCATTGGACTCGTAGCGATACGCTGGTCCTGTGACCCAAGTTTGGTTCGATTCTGAGAACATTGACGAAATCGCGTGTCGTGGGCCCCACAAGCCCCACTCGACGGGCGATTTTGTGATCGACTCATCGAAATCTAATTCTGAAAGTTCTATTGGGTTCGTATCATCGTTCCTAACCTGTTGACACTAAGTTTGGCAAATTTGGAGACCGTTGACCCTGACACATTTTTCGGTGCAAAGCGGGCCCACATGTGGACCCCGTTTTGACCCAAAATTTCTATTTTTGTCCTTGTCTCCAAATTGGACTCAAGGATAGACATTTCTAGTTGATTGATATTTTCTGGATCTGATGGTGATGTTTATTTCAGCAACCGGAGTACCGCCTGCAATTCCAGCTGAAGTCAGAGCCGCAATTGGAACCAGAACCACAGGCAAGTGTACCTTGCCAAACTTGCAGTTGTTGTTAATTATTCCTTTGAATATATACATTATAACTATTGTACATGCTCAACCCTAGGGCCGTGTGACGTGCTTAGCATCCGATTATAGTCGGGTGCCAACCCCGTACGCGGAGTTGTGTAACGTCATCTAGACATGGATACCGAGACCCTATACTTCTCGTACTTGTCTAATCAAGTACATCATAACCCAGGACACTTGACACTATTTATGAGACAGAATCGTCTTGAGATATTCGTGGTGATTCTGTATAGGATACAGGTTTATGACATAGACATTATATTCCTAGACATTATATGACTTGCTGCATTAGTATTGATCCTGCGTGTCATGGACATGAGACGTGTGATTACATTGGGTGGGAAGAGACACACAGGCTACAGGCTGATTTCATATATATATATATATATATATAATCCATAGTAAACACATAGTAAAATATATAGTAAACACTGCTACCGACTCCCAGAGCTTGTAGTGGTATCAGCCTAAGTTCTAGTGATGCTCTCATCTTGCATTTCACATAGATGGTTATATAGCTTACCCTATTTATTTCATTCTCTGCTGCACTGCATTTATTTTGGCTTGTATTATCTGTACCTTGCTGTCCCCTGAGGACCTGGATCCGGATTATGTCCCCAGGTATAGCCGAAGAGATCTATCCCGTGGTGTACGGAACATGAGCACTTCTCGGAACAGTACCAGAGCCTGAGAACGAGATCGTGGCAGAAGACTTCTCCTGAGCACCGGCTTCATATACTCAGTATTTCTACTTTCAGTTGATTTATTTTCTGTCTATTTGTACCAGACATATTCTCGGGTTGTTCCCCGAGACACTTTATTGAGATTTGTTAGTTTATTCTATTTGTATTATTCTGGCATTTAATCTGTGATTATCTGTTGTGGATGAGATTAGAATAGTCTGTGACTTGTAACAATTGTTCTATTTTCTGTTAGACTATAGCTTAAGCATGTCCTGATGGATCCATTAAATTGGGTTGTCCATCGGTGTATGCTGCTGGCCATTGCCACGTGTCCAGTCCCTCGGTATTTTGGGACTGGGGCATGACATAGTTTTTTTTTGGTGGCCCATGCAGGCCAACGACTAAATTGTTCGGTTTCAACTTAGGGACCGAACAGGCCTGCAATAAGAATAGGATAAGTTTTAGGATCTCATCCACTTGCTTGAATCATTCTTGATCTCTATATCGACTTCAAATAATTTACTTGCATCCTGCCTTGATTCCTGTGCGCCTCTTATTGTTTATTTTGGATGCAGGGAATGGACCCACAAGAGTGCAACGAGACTCCCGCCGGAACACCACAAGCTGCAGGTGTCACCTATGACGATGAAGTAACACCAGTCGGAGGAGTTCCATCAACTCAACAGAGCCAGCAGGCAGGTCAACCTACCTCCAGATTCCGGCGTGATGACATCCCACCTCTGCCGCAGTTCGTTCCACCAATGGCCGTATTCCCACAAGGACAGTCGATTGACGGGCAACAGATATTCCAAATGATCTACGCGATGATACAAGCCCAGCAATAAGTCCAACACAAGGCGCAGCATCGTGAGGCTGATTTCTTGAGGAGCGCATCGTGACTGTACTGGAGCAGGCCAACCTCCCAGCACGATGGCCAACGACGGGCTCTATCACTGACTTTCGCCAACTGAAGTCCCGTACCTTCTCAGGCAAGGAAGAGCCCACAGAAGTTCATGAATGGCTCACCAACATTCGGCATCAACTTGAAGCAGCTGAGCTTCCTCGGGAACGCTGGATGACTGCCGTCAGGATGCAATTGACGGACAATGCTCACCACTGGTGGCTATCCGAGGAGACACGGCTCGGACCAGACCGAGTTACTTGGGAGGAGTTCTCCAGACTCTTCCAGGAGATGTACATTCCGGCTATCGCTCGATCAGAACTTCGGGATAAGTTCAATCGCCTCACTCAGGATACTATGACAGTGGAAGAGTACAATGCAGAATTCATACGTCTAAGTCGCTTCGCCCCCAACCTTGATCCCGACAGAAGAAGAGAAGGCTGAAAAGTTCTTCGACGGACTAAACTTCGATCTACAGAGACTCATCGGATCCGTCGCACCTACCTCTTACTCGGACGTTCTCGCTGCATCCCGACGCATGGAACGCGTCACCAGGAGAGAGACCAGTCTGAAACGGTCTTCCACATCAACCAAAGCACCACAAGAAGAAGCTGCAAAGAGACCTCACATACACCAGCCACCCAGAGCCTCTCCGCAGATATTATCTACATGTCAATACTGTGGCAAGGCAGGCCATATTGAGAGGGACTGCAGACGCAAGTTAGGATTATGCTTGATTTGCGGAACCAATCAACACTTAGCCAAGGATTGTCCTTATCATCGAGAGAGAGCACTAATAACAAACAGGCAAGCCCTACCGGCACCAGGAGGGTATCAACCAAGGCCACCCTTGGCACCACAAGCAGCACTCTTCCAGCAGGCCCAGCAGCAGCAGAGGAATCCACCACAAGGACGCGGACAAGCCTATGTGATGACCGTGGAGGACGCGCAGACTCTTGGAGTAGCTAATGCGCGTAAGTGATTTGTAGATACCGTTTCTAGTATTGTTTAGCTAGTGTCTATTGGTTCGTGACCTCAGTCCCAACCTAGTAATTTGTAACTTGTTAATAATAACCTAGTTTTCTAAAAATTTGTAGATCTTTTGCTTTAGCTCTGGAAAGTGCATAACTTTTATTCTTAGGGAAACGATATTTCCCTAAGTATCTTGTGACGTGTTTCGAACAGTGCTTGCGACCGCGTCATCTCTGTTGACCGGTTATTCTTTGATTGCGAGGACGCAATCCTCTTAAGGGGGGTAGATTGTAAACCCCCTGATTTTTCAAGAATTTTAAATTTGGATTTTTCACAATTTTCTGGAATTTTCTAGGAATTTTCTGTAATTAAAATCAGGGTTTTAATTATTAAATAATTTTTAATTGATAATAAATAATATTAAAATATTATGAAAATAATTTTTTTTGGTGTAAAATGGAAAACTGGACTTAGGGTAATTTTTCTGGATTTTATCGGGCCTGGACCTATTTTTAAATCACCTAAAAACTATTATTATTTAATTATTTATTTATTTATCTATTATTATTATTTTTTATTTATTAAAAACCGAAACTTCGGCCCAAACCGCGGCCCAGCCCAATCGGGCCCAAACCCAAGCCCACCCGTGGCTAGCGGGTCGGGTCGGGTCGGCCAGACCCGAACCCGCTCGGACCCGACCCGCATAACCCATCTCCCCCACGACCCGGACCCCGCGTTTCCCGCCGGCGGCTCCGGCCACGTCGCCGGAGCCCGCGTCAGCTCCCCGCGGCCCTCGCGCCATGACCCCCTCGCTCCGCCATTTCCGGCCAGCCCCCCCCCCCCCCCCCCCGCGGCTTTCCCTATAAATTCCTCCCTCTTCCTCCCTCTTCCCCCAACCCGAAACCCTAGCTCCTCCCGCCGGATCCCTACTCCGGCCATCTCCTTCCCCCTAGCTCCGCCGTGACCTCCTTCCTCCTCACCGCCAGGCCGCCCTCGATCTTCCCCTCTAGAACCCCCGACGGCAGCAGCCCTCCGCCGCTCGAGCCTCGAGCCGCTCCCAGCTCTCCTCCGGCGTCGCCTCCGGCCGCCCCTCCGCTCCGCCTTGCCGACGACTCCGCCCAGCCCCTCGTCGAGCCGCCCTCCTCCAGCGAGCCGCCCCGGCCAATCTCCAGCAACCCTAGAGCCACCGTGGACACGGACACGGCACAGGACACAGGACACCGACTCGACACTCGGACACGCGAGAATCGGGTTTTTTTAACCCTGTTCAGGTACTCGTAACTTTCTGCTCGTAACCCCGTTTTCAATTCCGTCAGTTGCATTGCGTAGCCTGCATGACCCCCTCGGTGTCCGTGCAACCCGCTCGGGGCATCGCGTCCTATGGCGATCGCGAACCGCGATCCTAAAACAGAAAAAAAACAACGCCCTGATTCACCCCGGAACTGGGTACGCCCCGCCAAACGAGGTTACGAGCAGATACGTGCGCGGTCTTCACAGATACGTGCGCGTCGTCGATACGGACGTGTGGGATTTCGCAGAAGCTGATTCGGATGTGCGTGCACACCGGAATCAGTGCGTATCCGCGAACAACGCCCCATATCCGACTTTTCTGAATCGCGCCCTAACTTTGTGTACACACGTCGGATTGAAACAAAACTTGCGCCATCGGACTCGTAGTGATACGCTGGTCCTGTGACCCAAGTTTGGTTCGATTCTGAGAACGTTGACAAAATTGCGTGTCATGGGCCCCACAGGCCCCACTCGATGGGCGATTTTGTGATCGACTCATCGGAATCCAATTCTGAAAGTTTTTTGGGTTCGTATCATCGTTCCTGACATGTTGACACTAAGTTTGGCGAATTTGGAGACGGTTGACCCTGACACGTTTTTCGGTGCAAAGCGGGCCCACATGTGGACCCCGTTTTGACCCGAAATTTTCATTTTTGCCCTTGTCTCCAAATTGGACTCAAGGACAGGCGTTTCTAGCTGATTGATATTTTCTGAATCTGATGGTGATATTTATTTTAGCAACCGGAGTACCGCCTGCAATTTCAGCTGAAGTCAGAGCCGCAATTGGAACCAGAACCACAGGCAAGTGTACCTTGCCAAACTTGCAGTTGTTGTTAATTATTCCTTTGAATATATACATTATAACTATTGTACATGCTCAACCCTAGGGCCGTGTGACGTGCTTAGCGTCCGATTATAGTCGGGTGCCAACCCCGTACGCGGAGTTGTGTAACGTCATCTAGACATGGATACCGAGACCCTATACTTCTCGTCCTTGTCTAATCAAGTACATCATAACCCAGGACACTTGACACTATTCATGAGACAGAATCGTCTTGAGATATTCGTGGTGATTCTGTATAGGATACAGGTTTATGACATAGACATTATATTCCTAGACATTATATGACTTGCTACATTAGTATTGATCCTGCGTGTCATGGACATGAGACGTGTGATTACATTGGATGGGGAGAGACACACAGGCTACATGCTAATTTTATATATATATATATATATATATATATATATAATCCATAGTAAACACATAGTAAAACATATAGTAAACACTGCTACCGACTCCCAGAGCTTGTAGTGGTATCAGCCTAAGTTCTAGTGATGCTCTCATCTTGCATTTCACATAGATGGTTATATAGCTTACCCTATTTATTTCATTCTCTGCTGCACTGCATTTATTTTGGCTTGTATTATTTGTACCTTGCTATCCCCTGAGGACCTGGATCCGGATTATGTCCCCAGGTATAGCCGAAGAGATCTACCCCGAGGTGTACGGAACAGGAGCATTTCTCGGAACAGTACCAGAGCCTGAGAACGAGATCGTGGCAGAAGACTTCTCCTGAGCACCGGCTTCATATACTCAGTATTTCTACTTTCAGTTGATTTATTTCCTGTCTATTTGTACTAGACATATTCTCGGGTTGTTCCCCGAGACACTTTATTGAGATTTGTTAGTTTATTCTATTTGCATTATTCTGGCATTTAATCTGTGATTATCTGTTGTGGATGAGATTAGAATAGTCTGTGACTTGTAACAATTGTTCTATTTCCTGTTAGACTATAGCTTAAGCATGCCCTGATGGATCCATTAAATTGGGTTGTCCATCGGTGCGTGATGCTGGCCATTGCCACGTGTCCAGTCCCTCGGTATTTTGGGACTGGGGCGTGACACGACAGGATTGGAGCAAAGTAACATACATCTCAAACTATTAAACAATATGATGCAGTGATATAAGAAATCGATAAACTAAAAATGAACAAGTAAAGGAAAGTAAAAGACCTGACTACATGAACTGTCTATGTGTAGCAAGTGTAATCAGAATACTAGACAAGCATGTAGGGGCTGATCGAGATAAGGCACACGATGTGCTAGCAGTCAATAGTTGTCCAAGCTAGATAGACTACATGTTGTATAGTATCCTTCCTCCCGACACGACTCAATCAATCAAGCCACAATCAATGACACGTGACACAAAGTGCTCAATATATGTATGCAACATCAATATCGTAAAATAGAGAGAATGTATGACTTGCCTTAATCCAATGGTGAAGATGGTGCTAAGTCCACCTAAAGACAAAATCCAATCATTAGTCTCCAATTCAAATTGTCTTCTAGAACCTTCTAACTAAATATCTATTTATCCAGTTACCTTAGCTTAATATGTTGGAAAAACCTTCATATATGTTTTTAATTAATATTTATATTGTCACGTCCCATAACCAAAATACTGGAGAGCGGAGGACAAAGCCAGCTACATATACCAGAGTACTCTATACCCCGAGATACAGTTACGGCTGTCTAGACATGTGAGGGTTTACTCTAAAATCCATCAGACAATCATAGGTCAAGAATCCTATGTGTCCCAATCTCAAGCAAGCAACAAGTTACAAGATATATGATCACCAAGCATATAATAGTAAGGCGTATCAAACTAAACATACATAGATGATCATGAAGCTAGTTAGCAAAATGAAGAACTAGCAGAGTGCCATATTACATGATCAGTTCAAACTATAGTCTAGAATATGCTTTACATGTAGGCCTGCGCTGCAGTATCAAGAATCCCAAAACACGAGCTAAATACGTACTCGGTGGCTAAACGCCTCAAAAGTGTAATGTACAAGATCAAGTGGATGAGAAAGAAGAAACTCACTCATATCCTCGGGTGCACCTCGTGATCACCATCTTGAGGAGGTAAGTAAGGAAGATCCTGTGGTCCTGCTCCGAAATCTGGCCATACAAAACCAGTGAGGTCAGACCCCAAACAGCAAGTATCACAAAGGAGTCAAACTTATGAATTAAAAACCAACATGCAGACAAATCAGTAAGAATAGCAGGTAAAATAACAGTTAAAAATACTGAAGTAATTAAATAAGGACATCTAGAATCAGTACCCCGGTTACCATCTCCGGATCAGCTATTAATTAAATCAAGACAGGACTAGATTAAAATAAAATTAGAAGAGCGAGCTAAAATGAAAATAACATCATTCATCGTACGACCAAACAACTTTACGGCTTGCTACGATTAACTAGCTAGTTTAATTACATTTCTACTATATTTGTCCTTGTTTTCATTTCATATCCAACTCAGTCCCTTCCGTCTAAGGCTAAGGGCGGCCCTAACACAGAACAGACTGGACGGCGGTCTAGGACCCAAAGACTAAAGTGACACCAACATTAATGTATCTAATCAGGATGTACTATGAGCCACCCTTAACTCAAAAGAGTTATTTTGTAGTGGTTATCATGTAAGACTTGCACACTAGAGGTCTAGTGTCATTAGTTTAAATCCAAACAACAACAATTGTTTATGTTATATTTTCTTTTCTTTTAGTTAGTTTATTTTTTTAATATTATGCATGAGGAGGACCATTTCGAAAATTCCTCTCGGACCCTCATGAACTGAGGGCCGGCCCTGTCTTGTCTAAGGCCATCCTTAGAATCACACCAACTTATTTAGATATAGACTCTAAGAAGACTTGTATTGATCCACTTTCTGCCACCAAATGCTACTTGCAAGCCAATAGTCAACCATATCTCTGCTATAAGCAGCTTTAAATTGGGTCAAAAATGAATTGTCTGAGACACACACATATATATATATTCTCAATTAATTTAAAAATATACAGAAGAAAATAATTCATCTTAATTAAAAATTATTTTAAATGACCCGTCACAATTAAAATTTTAAGAAAAAATCCGAACTAATAGCTTAACTACTTGATATTATCTAACTACCTGTACATATATCTAAGACAAATTCTATTTATAATATAAATACATTTATAAAAAATTATATATATATATATATATATATATATATATATATATATATATATATATATATATATATATATATATATAATTAAAATATTTTTTTAACAATATCCGAGAAAGAATTATTTAACTGAGCACGCTAATTTGCTAGTAAATATAAATGGCAAGAAACCATGGTGTTGCCATTAATCAATTGTTGCTTGCGGTCCCTCCTAAGTTCCTAAGAAGTTCGGTCAAGATTCTAATTGTTGCTGCAATTTCTAAAAAATAGAAAAGCCTAAATTAAAAAAATAAATTTTTTATATTAGTAATATATATTGAGGCTTAAAAATTTAGAATATTTCGATTTTTGGGATTTCGTATAATCGTATAATTTGTATATGTTCAGAAACGGTTATGTACAGTCAAGCTTGCACATATCTGCTCGACGGTTGATAATTAGAAGCAACGTCTCGCGTGAAGAGGCCGAGGAACAAAGTTGATTAGTGTAATATGTTGATAATGATTCGTCGTTCGTCTGATTAATCTCGTAAAATTGATTTCTCACAACTATATGAACCTTGTTTAAAGTGGAAAGAGAGAAGTATCACATGAGGCTTGAGCACTGCGCTTGGACAAATACATGAAGGACAAGGAACTTGATTTGATAGGAATATTTTTTTTCGAGGATCAGCTCCAGAAACTTTCCAGAGATAAAGAACTCCGCCTTTTGTTAGAGAGCGCTGTGCTCTAACAAATCTTTGATGAGGAGCACTACTAAATCTTAGGGGGTGAACATTCGGTTTATTCAGTTTTAAACGAACCGAAATAGTCAAAACCGAATAAACCGAAATCCTAAATAATTCAAAACCAAAACCGAACCGAAATAAGCCAAAACCGAAATCGAACTGAACCGAATAAGCTATTCGGTTTATACAGTTAGACTATTGCTATTGTTTAATGGATCGAACCCAAAGTTAAAATCGTGATTAAATTATATTAAAAATTATAATTTTATACACATTTTTGTTGCATTTCAAAGTTGTACCCAAAGTTTCACTTTAAAACATATACATAGAATTATTGTTCTCAAAATATACAAATATTTAATCACAATATGTATAGAATTATAATATTTACATAACTGTATAAATCTTATTCGATTTTCGGTCACCGAAATTGAAATCGAAAACCAAAACCAAAACCAAATAAAAAAAAATTGTATTTTCAAAACAAAATCCAAAACTAAAACGAATCTTTTATTCGATTCGATTTTCAGTCCAAAATCGAATAATTCTCTCCCCTACTAACTAAGCCCTGCGACAAACTAGGTTTTGTTTCGAATATTGTTTCTTTCTTACTTTGACAAAAAACTCTCACAATGATTAATAGACAAAACGATGCAGAGAGACGCAATGTATTACAGTTTTTAGAAATAAAATTTACTGCTTATAAATTAAGAATAATTTTTGAAACACTTTAAAAATTCGTGAACATTGTAAAAACTTTCTTGACAATTACAATTTACAGGTAAAACTTAAAGGTCTTATATATAATACAAAATTCAACTTCAAAGTGTGTGCACTGTACTTCTGTTCACACAGCTTGTTCTTCGTGGTTCAATCCTGATTCCCCGAGTTCCAAAACTGTCATAGCAGAAAACCACACAAGCACACAATTACCAGAAAACTTGTTAATCAAATTCTCTAAATTTCAAGAAACCAATTCACAAGAACACTGTCTCTCTCTTCACCAAGATGTATCACAATGTCAAAATTTTAAGTTCAATTACAACAAAACGGCAAATCCACCATGTATCAATTGAAACTTTCCATTCCAAGAAGCATAGAACACAAAAAGCAGAGTCTAAAGTGAAGTTTAGGTTAGGTACTCTTTCTCGAGTACTTACCCTATTTCTCAAGGCGAAAAGGACAAAAGAGAATATAGGACACTGTAAATCATAAATTCACTCGTAAACAAATAGGGCAGTCATACGAGGGGCCTCAAAATAATATTACATTTCCCTCGTGTAATTTGATCGAAATGTTATTATTCTGTAGGTTGATAATAACATGTGGTGCCCCCTTTTACGCTTCGTTGATCATTCGAAACTTTACCATTGAACAAAATTTACAAGGACACAAAATATACACACTTATGGACAGACGTACGAGCCTCACCTAGACCTCGCTTCTCGACGGATGTCCTCCCAGCCAAACTCCTGTGAGCATTGTCCACAAACTGTAGTTTTGCCTGATTTTATATCTTGACTCCTTAGGGTTAGCATGTGATCAAGATTAGAACATTTTCTTTGGTGGCCTGACTGGTTCCTAGAGCTAGAGCTTCCTTTGTTTTGTAGTGGAGCATTATTCTCGAGAGGAGTAGCTGCTGCAGTAGGCTTCCTCTCATAGTCATCAACAAAAACTGTCCTGTGAACCTCTTCCCACTCCATGGACCGCTGAAAACTCTGCCATGCCAGCTCCTGCTCCTCTTTAGTTAATCTCTCTGCTTCATTTTCCTGGAGAAGGCTCTCATGCTCATGGTAGCTTGCAATCCAGCTGCAGAGAGGACAATTTCAAAACCTCAGACAACCAGAAAGCCGCAAAATTTGAACTGTTATGTCCAAGCTCTCACAACGACAAATAAAATTCTTCAAAGTCTTCTATGAATTGAATAAGTAAAATTTGTCTACTTCTTGGACTCAGTTCTAATGCTATATATGCAAATGTACATTGAACCAAGGAGTTCACAACTAGACCTATCAGACACCCTGAGGTTAATGATTGAAATTCTCTATCAGTGAGCAAAACTTAGTCATATGCTAACATAAAATATGGTTCAGACCTACAGTATTATAACTACTTGAGGAAATGATGTGCGCAATTTCATCCATAATACAAAGTGAAATATGGTTTCTGATATTCAAATGTCAGCAGGAAACTAGAGGGTCCAATTTCAAAGTCATTGGATAAGAAAGGCTTATATGCAAATAGCTTCTTCAGAGGAATGTGCTATAAGACACCAAAGGTTTGAAGGTACAGAAGGAAACAACAGAAACCAGAAAGCCTTGATCCTATTTTCTGTGGGTATATATATGGAAAAAGAATAAATATAAAGGCCCAAGTCCAGCAATGTTTCAAAAGTTGGATTTTGTAAATATCATGTTTAAACATCTCACCGCTGGTGTCTGCTGAGTAAACATTCCATGATCTTATCAGAGCTGCTGGTGAGATTATGTTCTGGGAAACTACGATTAACACTTTTCTCTTGATTTGATGTTACAATATTGCCCTGGTTCGAGCCAACTATATCTGCATTCTCTTCGCCACCAAAGTCAAAGAGATGCAGTATCTCCTCTTTAGACATAGTCCTGTGTACTTGTTGCCTATCTACCACCCTTGCTGCAAGCCCTTCCTTCGTCACCTAGAATTCATTCCATTTCTATAATATTATATGTCGCATTAAAAAGAATACCAAACTAATTTTTAATGCCTTAAGATGCAAATCACCATGAATTCGCTGCTAGGATACATTAACTTTTAAACATACCTGCCTCTTGTATATCTTTTCTTCCATGGTCCCATGTGCCATTAAGCGGTACGCATAAACAGGTTTGTTTTGCCCATATCTGCAAAGGACAATCCATAATTAGACTACTGCTTACCTAATTGATATAATATAGCGCATGCACTTCAAGAACATCAATATAAGTCACAGAAGACGTCATGCCTCCAAACCCGAAATATGGCTTGTAAGTCGTGGGTTGGATTCCATGAACCATCAACAAGAACAACACGATTAGCAGCATGGAGGTTAATTCCCAAAGATCCGGCCCTTGTTGAAATCAATGTGCATTTCACCCTTTGATTTGTTGGGTCATTAAATCTCTCCACGAGCTTTTGTCTTTCAAAACTCTCTGTACTCCCATCCAACCTGTTTAAGTTTGTAACTGATCATAAATATAAAGAACTAAATATGCAACCTATATTAATTTCCTACTCTCATGAATGCCAACAATATATCTCATGAGAACACAATTAGGGACGATTACCAAGTTTAGATCACAAAAATAGATTACAAATAGTTTCTCAAGAGGGGTGCAATTAGCTGAAACCATACTTTTATTACTCAACTAAATTGTTCCAGAAATTGTTTGCATAAACGATGGCGAGTATAACTGAATATTTATTATATGGCAAACATCTATATAAACATCCTACTTTGATTATTGAAAAGTATGCTTAAAACACATCAAAAATAGATTAGTCAAACATCGCCTCATTACTTTACAACAATGGCATAATGAAGTACAATAATTCAATATAGGACATGTTTTCAGTAGGTTTTGGATATGCCAGTTAGCGTTAAAAACTTTTAAGGTGCATGAGAAGGTGTACCTGACATAACAAAGTACTTATAAGCAGGTTTCAGATACGCCAGGAAGGATTCATCTCATATTGCTGCTCATCCATCTTAATATTCTTTTTTATGAATCTCAGATCTGTAAATCATGGATTGTCTTATAACAGTCTTATAAATGTCTTCCTTCAGCTTTCATGGACAACATGATCATATAATAGTCAGGAAGCAGTCCTTGTTTAACCACCATAAGTTATTTCTTCAAATGACCTTCTCAACATCACCTTTCAAGATGAACGATTAATACTAATAACTCTAAATCTAAAGATCCCGACTTTAATTGTCGAAACATCCCTTCTTAAAGTTCTGTTATATTAACACTTTATCTGTACAGCCCATCCAATTAATCTGCTTGGTGTATATTTCTTAGGGTGTGTTCGGTAATTGGAAACAATTGAGAACTAAAAGACAGAAACTTGAGGTGTATGTTGACACGACAACAGAAAAACTACAACTGACATGGAGAGTTAGTACTTAGTAGGTGGATTTAGATTTTGGAAATCAGATAAATAATATATACCTTCAAATTAGCCATTTTCAGCTCAAAAACCGAAGGCGAGCAGAGTGAGATCGAGCCAGGAAGAGCAACCCGAGAAGAACGGAAAGAGCAGTGAAGGATTGAAAGAATTCCTTTCCTACTACTACTAATAATAATAAAGGGGGACTGGGACGCTTGTTTTTAAGTATAGATTTGGATTCCCTTCCTTGCACTACCAGCTGCAACTGAACTTCACTTTCACTTCACTTCTCGTTTCATTCGGTCAACACACTAGCTTACCTCATTTCACTACTTACTGAAACAACCTTTCCTTTGACTATCGAAAAGCGAAGATGGGCGCATAGTTCAATGATCTATGGCCGAAAGAGAGAACTCGGAGAGGTCCCGCATTAGGCCAAGCATTCTACCAGACGTCCCAGCCCGGGAGACCCGTTCGCCTTTACTAAATAAGTAGCTAAGTTTCAAAAAGCAAAGGCACGTAGCGTTAAGCCCTGATGGGAAGTACGAAAACTAAAGTACGTTAAGATGCTGGGCTAGGGCTTCGACGACTGATCCTTCCCGAAAGTTCCAATTCTTTGATTAGCCGAACCAGAGCGATTTCATTGTCTAGCTCTAGGCGGAGGAACGTAGGCGTCCATGACGTGGAAGGTAAACCCATCTCTAGAATCCAGAAAGATTCCAGACCTAGAAGCTGGGAGGCTCAAGCATTGTTGCTCCATTACTCTCATCAATTTGAATGGAAATTAGAATGTGAAGAATTTTGCATTTAAGAGTGCCGAGTCCTAAAAGTTTCGAATAACCAAACATGCAACTAGCAGAAAGTAGGCATAGCTTCCCCTTAGGATATGAATATTATTATTATGATAAGTGTCTTTAATAAAGCTAAATTTTATCTTCCCGCTTGTGACAGCCATATAACACGTAAAAAGTAACATAAGGAGAAGAAACTTTTCATGGGATTTTCATGTTTTTGCCTCTTAGATGGTCCTTTTTGTTGCCACGGATTAGATTTGTTGGTTTATGTGTTAAGTTGAGTTTAGTCCCATATCGGATAGACTAATAGGGAGAGGGATTAGCCTCTCCTATATAATGTACTCCCCTCTCCTCTTAATGAATCAATCTATCATTCATATTCTACATGGTATCAGAGCCATAACTCATTCACCTCTCCCCACACAAAAAACTCTACCCCAATCCCTAGCCGCCAACCCCCCCCCCTTCAGCCCTTCCCCCCCTCCTGCCTGTTGTCCCCCCCCCCTTCTTCCAGCAGGCCGCCAGCCTTCCCCCTCCGCTGCCTCTGACCCCACTATGTAGCCCAAAAACAATAAATCATAACCCTCAACTGCGCCCCTCCTTCCTGTCTGAACCCTAATTTCCATAAAAAAAATGTCGTATATCGAAGCCAGAGGGTAGACAATAACTTGTTTGCACAACCTCTGTTCCTAGATTACGACTTCAGGAACGTATATCGAAGCCAGAGGGTAGACAATGATTTGTTTGCACAAGCTCTGTTCCTAGATTACGGCTCCAGGACTTAACAAAGAGTACACAAGTTGCTTGTTTATGTGGATCTTTGTTTCCGTCCTACCCCGATATCCACATCAGGATCTACACAGAGAATGACCTGGGTTACCTCTGTGACATGGCTTGTGTGGTCCCCATACGATCTCTATTTTCCATGCGCGTGCCGGTTCTGGCCACGTTGATAGCGCATCGGTAAAGTTGATGTGATTATTGGGGTTGAAAAAATCCAGTGACAGTCGAATCAAGTGCAGGATGACTAACATTGATGCAACTTGTAGTGCTACTACTACCTGTGTCGGGAACGCATTGGCGGAAACAACGGGCACTGACACGACAATTTCTTCGATTCGACTCGTCGATCGGCGGTTGGACGGAGCAGATGGCTCCTCAACATGGCGAAAGAAGGTTGAGAAAACACTTCGGGAATGCGGTTGTCCAAGCATCTGACTGACAACCCTCCGGAGATGACTGATCCCATTTTAGCAGTAGAAAACAGATGATAGTCGACTGTTTACACAGTTGATGAACTCAATGGAACCATCGATGGAGGACATGGTTCAGAATACGGACACGGTAAAAGAGTTGTGGAAGGTCCTATCGACGGCGTTTGATGGAAAACGCGACTTGTCTCGTATCTACGACTCGGTCGTCGGCGTCTACCGGGCGGAACAGGACGACAAGTCTCCTAAGGATCACTTCCGGGCCTTTAAGGCTATGGTCGATGAAGTCGACCGCGTATTACCTCTGACGACGGATATCAATGAAGCAAGGGCTCAACGGGAGCAACTTCATGTCATGGCATATCTTACCTCTCTCCATCCTGATGCAAACTCAGCTCGCTCACAGAACATTGCTGGAGCTGAGGTTCCATCTCTATTGGAAGCTCATTTTTGTGTCCTACGGGCAGCAAAGGTCGTCGAGACCTCTCCAAGTGATGCTCCCGCTGATCGATCTGCTCTGGGGCCGCTCGTACTGCATTTTGTGGTGGTCGTGGTGGCCGAAATATTGGCCGTGATGGTGGATGAGGCATTGGCGGTCATGATGGAGGTCGACTGCGCACATGTTTTAACTGTAGTCTACAAGGTCATTTTCAGTGGCAGTGTACTAAAACTCCTGCCCCCAATGTCACCTCAGATATTCCTGATCTTGGCGGTCGATCCGTACAAATAACTGATGAAGCATATGCAGACTTTGTTGAGTTTCAAGCTAAACGACGAGGTGAAACTTCTACTTCTGGGTCCACCGCAAGGTACTCAGCGGCATGTGCGGTACAGTCGAAGCAGTGGATCCTTAATTCCGGTGCGTCTGCTCACTTGACAGACGACGCGGGTATGACACAAAATTATATACCGGTTGGTCGTATGTCTAATATCATATGTGCCAACAGTGGTTCACTGACAGTCCGTGAAAAATGATTTGTCCGTCTTTCTACGGGACTGTCACTACATTCTGTATTATGTACACCTGGAAACCCATTCAGCTTACTCTCAATTAGTCGGATTACTCGTGATATGCATTGCTCGAAAAAACTATTTCCTGATGGTTGTGTTTTTCATGATCTAAAGACTGGAAAGACTATCGATAAGAGGCATGTAGCTGGAGGCTTGTACCTGTTTGACGAACCTTCCTATGTTGCTTGTGCTGGTGTGAAACTTGATCATTTTGAGTTACACTACCGAATAGGACATCCTTATGTCCAAGCACTCCAGAAAATGTATCCATCTTTAGATGCTACATGTTCTTTTCATTGGGAGTTCTGTAGTTTGGCTAAGCATCACCGGGTTTCCTATTCGGTCAGTCAAAATAAAGTTGCTTCCGTTCATTTCGAGTTGGTACATTCCGATATATAGGAACCTTGTCCGGTTAAATCTGTGATGGGATTCAAATACTTTATTACCTTTGTTGATGACTACTCGCATGTCACTTTTGTTTATCTCATAAAAAATTGCTCCGAATTATTTAACATTTCGTGCAATTTTTATGCGGAAATCAAAACACAATTTGGTGTTCCGATTAAATGCGTGCGTAGTGACAATGGTCGTGAGTATATATCTCGTGAGTTTGTTTCACATCTGTCTCGAAATTGCATCATCCACCAAACTTCATGTCCTTACACACCACAACAAAATTGTGACTGAATGCAAGAATCGTCACCTCTTAGAAACAATGCGTGCTCTTATGTTCCAAACACGTACTCAAAAAAAAAATTGGTCGAATGTTCTCATGGCTTGCTATCTAATTAATCGCATGTCGCCGTATGTTCTCAATAGCAGGCGGGTTACACGTTCAACTGTGAAGAGATGTGAGGTGCAGGTGGTGATGATCACCCCAGAGTATGCGCTAGCGCCCTTGAAGGGCACTCCAAGACACGCCAATGCTCGTGAAAACCCAGGGCTTAATAGCGCCTCCATTCATCCGACCGGATGTGTAGATAACGAGGCCACCTTCACAACCTTCCCCCTTCTTTCCCTATCCAAAGATACTCCCTTCTCTCGGTTATATCCCAAACGAGAGTTGTTTCCTTTATCTCTCCGGATCTTTGGTTGCTTGTGTTATGTTAGGGATACCCGACAAACTCTTTCTAAATTAGATTCAAAGGCTATCCAATATATTTTTCTTGGGTATCCTAAGGATCAGAAAGGGTATCGATATTTTCCCCCCGTCTTGAAGCGGTATTTTTCTCTCGGGATGTTACCTTTATTGAAACTGAGTTTCCTCCACTTCCACAAACTACTGATCCGGCTCCACAAGTTTACCCAAAAGAAGATTTCTTGTTGTTTCATGTTCAAACACAACAACCCCCCGTAAGGGTGCCCTCCCCTACCGAGCCAGTCTCCCGGTCCGATGGTCCGCACACACCGGCTCCGTCGGTACCAGCATTGTCGGAACGAGTTTTGCCGATAGTGTATGTGGACCCAGCGACTTCATCCTTCTCTAGCTCCACTGATTTGCTTCCACCTGATCCGCCAGCTCGACCTTGTCGTACATGTCGTGATCATCCATTGTATGTTCAAAATTACAAAGGGCTTACGAGCCACACACAATCATTGGTGGTGACTATTGATGGGATTCAGATTCCCAATTCTGCAGAGGAGGGTCTTAAACATCTCGGCTGGCGTGCTGCTATGGAAGAGGAAATGAAAGCACTTCGGGAGAATCATATATAGAACTTGGTTGATTTACCTCATGGTAAGAAGACAGTGGGTTGCAAATGTGTGTTCAATATTAAGGTAAAACCGGATGGCACTCTTGATCGCCTGAAGGCTCGTCTGGTGGCAAAAGATTATTCTCAGACCTATGGTGAGGATTATTTTGAGACATTCTCCCCAGTTGCTCGAATGACCTTTGTGCGCGTCATCTTGGCCTTAGTTGTTGCTATGACTGGTCGTTGCTACAGCTGGATATCAAGAATGTATTCATGGAGATCTTGACGAAGAAGTATATGTGGTGCAACCTCCCGGGTTTGTTGCAAGGGAGGGTAAAGTGTGTCATCTACGGAAGGCCCTTTATGGTCTCAAACAATCCCCTCGTGCATGGTTTGATCGTTTCACAAATATAGTTACTCAGTTTGACATGTGCCAATCAAAGAAGGATCATTCAGTACTTTACCGTCAAACATTAGCTGGAAGGATACTACTAGGTGTCTATGTGGACGATATTGTGATCACGGGAGACGACGGTCAGGACATTGCAGAACTAAAGAAGTTTCTAAGAGAACAATTCCAAACCAAAGATTTGGGATCGTTGAGCTATTTTTTGGCATAGAAGTCACACGGGGTAAGCGGGACATTGTATTGTCTCAGAGAAAATGTGCTTAACATCCTAAATGATGCAGAAAGAAATGATGCAAGCTAAGGGAGCAACCTCGCCCATGGACCCAGGGTTAAAGTTACTTCCCGACAAGGGGACACTGATGATCGATCCGGATAAATATCGTCGAGTAGTTGGGAAACTCAACTACTTGGCCGTTATGACTCGTCCAGACATTTTCTTTGCCGTCAGTGTTGCAAGTAGATTCATGTCTTCACCACGAGTTCCACATTGGGAGACAGTTCTTAGAATTCTGCGTTATCTAGTTCAGAATCCGGAAAAAGAAATTCGGATGGAGAATAGGGAACATACTTATGTTGAGTGCTTTACTGATGTTGACTGGAGTCCCGGTCTTACGGATAGACGGTCTACATCTGGCTACTCGGTCTTCATTGGCGAAAACTTGGTATCGTGGAAGAGCAAGAAGCAGAGTGTGATCGCACGATCAAGCTCGGAAGCGGAATATCGAACAATTGCTCATGGCACAGCAGAGATGCTGTATCTACAAGCATCTTCTACAGGAACTGGAAGAAGAAACAGAATATAAAGCAACAGATATGTGGTGTGATAATCAGTATGTTATTCATATTGCTACTAACCATGTATTTCATGAAAGGACAAAGCACATTGAAATTGACATTCACTTTGTCCGTGATGAGTATCAGAAACAGATGATAAAGTTTCACCATGTGAGGATCGGCGATCAGATAGCTGATATATTTACAAAATCTCTTCTAGGTCCTCGGGTTCAATTTCTCTGTAACAAGCTGGGCATGATTGGTATCTATGTTCCATCTTGAGGGAGGGTGTTGAGTTATGTGTTTAGTTGAGTTTAGTCACACATCGGATAGACTGATAGGGAGAGAGGTTAGCATCTCCTATATAATGTACTTCCCTCTCATCTTAATGAATCAATCTATCATTCATATTCTACAAGATTCATGAGACGATACTTACCATCTGAAGTAGTCAGGGCTCTTGCAAATACCCCTTCATAAAAGGTGAGGGCGGGTTCACAATGTTTTTGATTTGTTTGAGTGCATATGTTTCAACTATAAACTGATACTGGGTTGGTACTTTGGCCAGGTGCCTGTGTTGGGTATTGGAGTTTTGTTGTTTGTGTGTGGCTGGAACCACTTTGCTTCTTTTAATTTCCTGTGTCATGGACATAAAATAAAGTGTGTTTGATTGATTGCCTAACATTTGCTTCGAGGATTTTAGATGGGAGCCTCGTGCTTATACCATTCGATGGTGTTAGCACACTTGGATTCCTTCGGGTGAATGCTCAGGATTTCCTTTATGCATGGACGATTAGATTTGTCTTGATGACTTGTGTGAGGTTGGTGTTGGGATAAGTCTAGAATTATATATATGTACTTACCAGACATGAGGGGTAATCGGCACGTTGCAATTTCAGATTGTATATGCTCAGTATTGCAGGTGCCAGGTGTATGGACTGATTGGGCCTTTGGGTTTCTACGCCTAGCTATTTGTAGAAACATAATCAGTTTTTTTGTGTTTGGATAGTCAGTGGACTCGGTGTTGAGATGGGCCCTAGAATTATATGTATCTGCCAGACATAATGAGAAATTTGCATCTTGTCATTTCAGGTAACGTAGATTGTTAGTTATTTTTACAGGTGCCAGATGCATGGATTACGTTACGTCTTATACCTAGGTGTTCGAGCATAATGTGCTGCCGGTTATGCATTTAGATATTCGTTCAACTATGAGTGCACACTGAAAATTCAAACATATTTTTCACTTGGTTCAGCACAAGCGTGAGAAAAGCATTCTCATGGCCTTATTGGATGTATTTCGTGCTTTTTTTCTTCTCATGATTCTCTAGTTCAAAAGGGAGAATCACGGAAACAAAGTTCAAAACTTTATGCCACATCAACACAAAGGAAACTAAAGGCTCAATTAGTTTCCATCCAAAATGGTGGAAATTCAAGAAACTAGTGCGAATAACATTTATTATTATTTTCAGTCACAAAAGTAATCAAAACTAATTAATATTTTCAATATTTATACTATTTTAATAGTTACATGTAATAATGTTGCCTTAGTTT
Organism: Iris macrosiphon; assembly: GCA_036927795.1. Lineage (NCBI taxonomy): Eukaryota > Viridiplantae > Streptophyta > Magnoliopsida > Asparagales > Iridaceae > Iris > Iris macrosiphon. The sequence goes on from JAYESA010000011.1 coordinate 7,186,806, forward strand.
CCTTATTGTACTTTCTACCAAACAAACAACATTTTTTTACCTCGGAAACCTACTTTATTTAGTTTCTAGAAACTCAAAAGAAAATAAGTTTCTAACTTACAAATAGTTTCTGGTTGCCAAATGGGCCCTTAATTTTTTTTGGAGGAGGAAGTTTTTGGAGAGCCATTTCTGATCACCCGCTCTCACTGTCCACAGCAGCATTCTAACAATGATATCCTTCCAATTCAACTAAAGTTCTACCTTATACCTTTTAGTAAAGTTTGTTTTTTATACCTTTGGTTCTTTTGTAACATTGCTCCAGATTCCAGAATAAAATATATCTTTTTTGCATGTCTGGTTGGATTCTTAAGCTGTCAGATGTGTTCCTCGGTTTTAGATGTTTGTTGCTTGATTTATAGAAATGATTCATTTCATTTCTATGATATATGTTAGTAGTTAACTATTAGTTATTATCTTAGAAGCAAAAAGGAGCGGAGACCGAAAGCGGGGCCGGGGGAGCGCGACTACTTAGAATAATCTAAAGTTGGAAGGGTGCGCAAATATTTTTTTATGTTTATTAATTATTGTTATCAAAACTTATAAATATCTTAATATTAATTAGAATTTATAAAGTTCGGTTCAAAGTTACATAAATCATTTGTATGGTGATTTCTATGATGTCAAGGTAAGTAATCTTTAGTTTATTGTTACTTTGATGAACGTGTATAAAAACAATTCTAATTTTCTTTTCAAAATTTATGTCCACTTTTAAAATTATAGTCATATTATGGGAAGCGCTTTTTAAAATTATAGTCATTCAAAATTTACTTCGTCGGGCAAACACGTTCCCGTCGCCGGAGAAACGAGCTCCCGTCGTAGGAGAAACGAGTCGTAGGAGAAACGAGTTCGAGGTTCTTACTGAGATTCGTTGCCCTACTGGAAGTTTCTGGCTTCTAAGGTTCTTATCTGTGATCTGCAGGCTTTTTAAATTAACTTACAATTGTAAATTTGCCCTGTTTTACAAGTCATTTTGATTAAATATGAGATACTAATTGCAGGCTTATAAATGTGTGTGCCATCTTTTTTTACTTAGTTTATAGATGAACTACTCACTTAGTTGTCATATATCTATGTGTTGTTAATCCCATACAAAGTAATTGTTTGATGAAAGATGCATAAGAAAAGAAAAGGGACGAGACTGCCGCAATGATTTTGGACAACAGTCACATTTCATGTTATGGTTAGGACGAGATATAAACAGCCAACTGAAATAATATAGTGTGGAAAATGTCATACTCCACGTCTAACATGAAGAATGCTCTAATAAGTAATTATGACATTTCAACTAGATAAATACAGGCAATTCAAAAAGAGGTAGAACGCAAAATAATACCATTATAAGATATCCAACTTACCTATACCAATCCTTGCCTTGTTTCCAGAACTTGTTTTCTGTTCCACTGCGTGGTAATTTTGACAGAAATTGTTCTATCATATCTAGAGTGGTCAAACTCTGGCTAAAGACTAATGCCTTCTCACCTGCTTTTGAACTCATTGAGAGGATATCAAGAAGCAGAACCATTTTACCACTATAATCAACTGTTTTGTAAATCTTCTCATCAATAATATCCTTCCACCAGTCAATTTTCTGAAGAATGGAAGATTTTTAGAATGCAATTGACAAAAAAAAAACTATTATTAAAATAGCAAAGAACAATGACAGATTATACTTGTGCACATGTGCATGTGTGATAATCCAATTGATACAATTTGTTGCCTCTATGATTATGAAGCACGGACACTCCAAATTTCTGGGAGTGTCATGTCGGACACAAAACAGGCACACCCCGGACACTCCAAAATAAACATATATAAAGTAAAACAGAAGTCTTGACGATAGCAACTTTAATTGAATACTATTGAGAATCTGTTCTGTTAGCAAAACAATAGACGATTACAAAAAAGTATATACCTCATTAAAAAGTACACTTTCGCCTTTCTTATCAGTTGTCTCATTCTTTATCTTCAGCTTCTCTGTACAAACAAAAAGAATTAAGGAACCAATAGCACTGGTTATTAACAACTAAACAAAACAAAAACTATAATCAAGCATTTAAGCTCTCCCTTTTAGTTCATTTTTTAATCAACGTTTCTAATCTGTATTACTAAATAAAATCTTACATATTGTCAACTTCCTTTTGAGAGTGTCGGGCAATTAAGAAACATGTCTAGAAAATGAGTGCAGCAGAAATGAGAATGGTAAGATGGATGAGTGACAATATATTAAAAGATAGGATATGAAATGAGTATATTCTTGGAAATTTAGGGGTGATGCCAATTGAGGAGAAGATGGGAGAAAAACGTCTTAAGACTTTCAGCTAGTTTTGCAAATAGATGTTCCACTAAGGAGAAATAAGAAAAAGGAGCTATTAGGAATAGAGTTAGTCCTGAACAAAAATTTGGTGAAGTTTTAAACAAGATTTCTTTTTTGTTAGTCTTGCAGAAGACATGACCGTTAAGATAGCTAAATGGAAGAAAAGGATTCGGATAGAACTTTGTTGTTGTTGTAGTAATGTAAACTTCGTTTTTGTTACCTTTTCCACATTTCCATTACAGGCGGATGTCAAAATTGGCAGCAATTTTAAGAAACTTGCAGTATACATTTTAGTAATTCTAAAGATAATAGTTGTCCAGACATTCAGAAATTGAAACACATGGCGAAAGGATATTATGTACTCAATCACATAAAGAACAGAGAGGGAGGGTGATTAGCTGGAGTAAGAAAAATAGTGCTTCCTTTATGCTTGGTGATCAATGATCTGACATGTTTGATTGCATGACTTATCTAAGTTTTTTTTTGTTTGGTAACTAGACATCCCTGTGCCACTGGCACTCCTCGATAAATCGTCCCGTGCCTCTAGCAACCGTTGATGAATTGTTTTTTTTAAATGCTCATCATCTACATAATCTATTAATATATTTGAAATTATTGACTTACCGTGACACTTCTTTAGATAACATATACACATGTCGGAAAAGACAACTCAGTTTTAATCATGAGGCTGCTTGTTCTGTCGAGAATACTCGTATCGGTTATTCTTGACTGTTCTTTATCCTCTTATCTTTTGTCACTAAATACAAATAAAACTCTGCTTTGTTAAGTGCAGCTCATATGAACGTACACATACGTGCTTTTATTAATACCGGACCATTTCCCACTCTATCTATATTAAAAATTCAGAGGCTCCCTCTCTATTCCATGAGCTTTTAAGCATTTAACAATAGTAGCTGGTTTTCAGACCTGCCTACTGGCCATCTAGGTTTCATATTAGCCAAAACTCCAAAACTAAATCAAAGGGTCGATTTGAGGACAGAGCAGATCACCATACATTCCCTTTGATGAAATATGTATTAGATTATGAAAACAATATATGGATGGCTCAAATATTCGTAGTTAACAGACTGACACTCTTTACCAGCAAAGCACATAATCAGCTTAATTAGCCAGCAACTTCAACAATTGAAGACCAAATCTAATCATTTTGAATTTTAGAGTTGCTTGTTTAACTAGATATAACTTAAAATATCAGCCACAAAAATTTCGAAATAATATTCACCAACAAAAAACTAGTTCTAATTGATTTGTTTTTCAAACCTTTATTGAAGCATATGGATAATCTGCTGAGAAGAACATTAAGTAATCTGTAATATCTGATAACAACCTTTATATTCTACCACAGTTCTAAGCATAAACATCTCCACAAAATACCGTAAGTCCACCCCATCTATCTTTTTGGCATGATTTCCAGCCATTTTTCCAGGTGCACTATTAACATTAATAAGGCACTTACGAAGAAACTCCATCGTACAAAATTTATATCAGGTGAACACCCACTTAATTCTTACAACAAGAGTCATTAGTTAAGTTTTATTATACCCAGAACCTTTCTTCACAATCAACATGTTTCTTATAATACTGCCTCCACTTCGTTTCTTTAGGTAACAATACTCTCATGTGGTCAAAGGTTGTCCATGTTATTAGAAAAGCTAGTAAGTTTGACCTAATTGGGGTTGCCATTCCTTCACTATTTGGCGTAATGTGTTATATAGATAAATGTAATTCTCTATAGCAAATTGTATCATCTTACCTCTTTGTCTAGACGCTTTATAGTCTAGGGGGACTTGGAAGTGCTTCTTGGTTGCATGAGCTTAAAGGGAAATCCAAAAAATAGGTTTACCTACCTGCCAACTGGCCACCTAGGTTTTATGGCATTGCCCATACCCGTAGCTACCTTGGCTAGGAATTTGGCACCAATATTGAGGGTTGACGTGAGTTAGACAACCGAATATAAACTGTCAAATTTTGTACGGAGCTTTCTTATGCTCCCATAGCCGACCCCATTCTGATGGAAAAAGGCTTAAATGATGGTGATGACAATGATGATGATGAAGTTTGACCTACCTAGAAAGCATTAAGAAGAGTATTTCAGAAAAAAATATTCCAATACTGGACATCAACAGACACTATAATTTTGCACAGAAACGAACAAAAGATGAGAACATAAGAGAATGTAACGGAAGTACCTCCATTCAGTGCATCACCATTGTCCACATTGTCCTCACTAGAACTATCATCCATAAGAAAGTTCTCAACAGAATCTTCCTTGCGTACATTACTTTTATGTTCTTTCGCCATCTGAAGGAGTCCAGGATGATTCCATATCTACATGCCAAATTTAAGGATAGTTAACTCCACAGTAAGTCAACTTAACTACACGAGTTTCTCATAGATGTCATATTAATAGGAAAAGCATACCTGAGCTAATGCCTGGTAACCTTTAAAAAGGGAGCTCCTCTTAATTGTCCGGTCAGATGTAAACCCATGAGCATCTAAAAACTTTTTATACAGCTTCCTTTGCAATGGAGAAAGTTTCACAGAAATTACAAACACAGTCTTAGGGGGTAACTCATTCTTAACCACATTCACATCCATTCGATGTATAAAGCCCTTTAGTTGTTGATAAAGTATGTGTGATCTTTCGTTCATGAGTTTTACATCTTCGGTAGTGGAATTGGTATGCTGTCCATTCTCTATGGGGTTCTGGAATCTGCATTCAAGATTGTAATTAGAAAAAAAAAGCATCATGTGTGTACTGAAACATCCATTACTATCAACTTTGAGAATGGCAAAGTAAGTGGATGCCGTACCTGTTTCTGAATTCAAGACTACTACCCAAAAATCTCTCTCTTACAAAATCAACCATCTGTACCTCAAAAATTGGGATACAAAACTAAGCACTTGTGTGACGAAAAAGTTGATAATTGGCAGGAAGGAGCAGTTTCTTACACAATAATATTCCATTAGGTTGTTCTGTAAGGGTGATCCAGTTAATGCGATTCTTCTTTGGGTCTTGACTTGTCTCAAAGCAAGAGTTATATCAGCCTTTGTGTTCTTGATCATGTGGGCCTCATCACAGACGAGTATATCAGGTCCATTCTGAAAAACAAAGAATTCTAAGTCTAATAAATAACAACATTCCTAGATAAGGATCATCAGGTAATATAATGAAGGTATACTTATAATATCAAAATATCCAAAATGAAGCCTCGAGGAAGGTCAGAGTGAGGAGTATCTAAATAGTGCATGCATAAAGCTTATATGAACGAACCCATATATGATATCACGAGTACTCGCTGCCTAAAGCTGATTGAAACACAGGCACAGGAGTTCCAAACGGTTCATTAAAGTAGCTATAACTAAGATGAACTAGGTAGTTGTTATGCTAATTGCACAATACATAAATGATAGAAGTCCTAAACAAGGCACCATAGACAATTTCCAATGAAGCAATGCCCGATCTAAGAACTTAGAAGACCGATAGGCATATGTACAGGTTAGGGAAGTCCTAAGAATATTTGTTTGTAAACAGAGTGCAATTTCAAAACTTCCGAATAAGATTTTGTTGCACTTAAACATGAAACAATAGGACAGAAAGATATAGGCCGTTAAAAACTTAGAAAAAAAGTGTGAGATTATTAATTAGGTCAGTTAGATGGGGTTGGGGTTGGGGTTGGGATTGGGATTGGGGTTGGGGTTGGGGTGGATTATCATTATGACTAAAAGAATTACAGGGTACAATGTCCATAAAGACAATAAATAATAAAAACAAAAGGTATCACTTTACTCCCAAAGAGAGGGTACCATTCTGAAAGATTGTACAATGAGGAACCGTACACAAGTGGTTGTACAAGAGTAACAAAGAAGTGCAAAGATAGTAGAAGTGGTTGTACAAGAGTAACAAAGAAGTGCAAAGATAGTAGAAGGGTCTTGAACAGATATTCAGGAAATTCAAGAGTAAGAAAGAAATTCGAGAAATCTTTATTGTGTGCAGCCTGCAGAAAATGTGAACTTTCTTTTGTTGCAAAACCCTATATTTCGTTTTGGGGTTCATCCCATTTCTGAAAAACTGTCGCTGCCAGAACCAAACAACGTCCATTGGAAACCACAGGGTTAAATTGCCAGTCAGTATTTGCAGAGCTGATCATCCATCTTGAAAACATAGATTTAACTTGTACACAATTTACGGGGTTCAGTATAACTCGAATTTGTGTAGAACCATGTGCAGATAAAGTAACAACTCCATTAGTTCACTATAATTGTGTCTTGCACAATTATTATATACTTGGAACCAATAATATGAAAGAAAAATCTTCACCAGAATTGCTTCGTCCTGGCAACTCCGAGAGAAATTAGCAAGTAAATTGAAAATTGCCCAAGGGACAAACCTTATGTCTTTCCTAAAACCATGACATCACCGTCTTCATTCCAATTTCATTTCATGACGGTAAAGCACCTTGCCATATAAAAAAATGAAAAGCACATATTCCAAACTTATGAGGTTGGCTATTCGAATCAATTTCTTGAATTTCTTCACTTCAGCTCTGTTAAGAGTCATGTCCTCATTAACAAATGATATAAAGAATGATGGTTTCAGCGCCACTATAGAGGTGGTTGAAGTTAGTTGAAAGATAACAGCTGGTCTCAAAGTTAATCAATGCTTGTGGTAAGCTTTCTCGTCCTCCATTGTCAACCTCATTCTGATGGGAAGGTTCGGATGAATATGAAAACAATGATGACTCAGGAAGAGAACTTCCAACAAGAATAAGTCTGAACCATAAAAGGAAAGAATAAGATAGTTATGAAAGAAAATTATTCGAAGTCTCTAAACAGAAGTATAAGTTCACTCGAGCCTTTTGGGATGCTTAGAAACAATTTTGTGAAAAATCTTAACAATGGTTTTAAATATTAAAACCATATGCATTAGGATCGAATTTTGTTCAACTGTGTACAAACCTTGAGTCAATTGCAAATAACTCCTGTTAAGGATAATATCAGAATGTCACAAAGACAATATTTCAACCCTCTCCTATAACTTCTTCACATCCTAAGGTTCCCTTTTCAACTCCCTGTTTCTTTCCTCTCTCAACAAAGGTTCAAAATTCAATATAAGTTTCAGTTTCAGACCCTTCTACAATATCGGTTTAAGCAGTTTTTCAGGGGTGGGGAGTGGGGGTCAGTGGTTTTGATTCGGCTAGTTTTGATAGCTTTAGCAGTTTCCGTATTGGTTTCTGAAGATACTTAAAACTTGCTCTCAACACACATAGACCACCCTATACAGAAAGCTTTAATTCATCATTTTACATTCACATATCCTCAATTTAGAGAAAAGGATGATCTTTTCTTTCCGCAGAACGCGATCATAAACTTAATAAATCCATCCAAGTTAACCACAGATTAACCTTAAAATTCACATTTATGTTACGTGCCTACATCAAATATGCTCCACCTCCTTTATTGCCAACATTGTGAACCATAAAATGTTGTGGTTATTGAGATCACATAATACCCAATAGGTAAGTATCCATTTACCCATCCTTCATTAATCAAATGTTCACTTCCTTAATCCTTTTGCGATACTTGTCTGAACTATACCAAAATACCATAGCAAATGACAGACCCATTCTGGACCCCTTCACCATTATGTCAGTCCTCATGTCATAAAACTTCAATTCCTTATAACCCTGTTGACATCATAGCAATTTTACCCAAAATTGTCTAGAACAGCACCCAATATGTTTTACCCTAAACTACAAGGCTGCTCATAAAATTTATATAACAGCACCCAATTTTCCTCATCGATAAGTTAGTACTATATAATCTTCGAGTGACATTAACCTTTTCTTGAATACATAGAGAAGATTGCCATCAGGTTGGTGGGTCATAAGAAGTTACTAAATTTTGTCAGTTCTTTTATGAAGCTTGTTAAAGTCCCTGCAATTGCACCAAAACTCTACAAATGGTGAGGGTTGAGGGTTAATTATTCAAGATGCCCCGCTGGTAGAAGCCCGAATTAATGGGGGTCGAGAACGAATTCACGCAGAAGTACAATTTTTTTAAATCCGCTTAAAATGCGCGCCAAAGAATACCCGAACCTGGGTTGCATTGATAACATATTACAGTCCCTGTCACTTGCACCATAACTCTAGAGTGTTGGTGAGGGTTAATATTTATATTATTCAACAAAGCTTTTTTATACTCCATATTTAACTCCATTCTGATTATTGGATGATTATAACCTCTTATTGAATATATCCATGGAAAAAATCACTACAACAGACTTGTGCTGTTATTGTAGTGCAACACTGGAACTTTATTTGACCGAGTATATCAAATTCATCCATATTGAGCAAGAAGAATAAAAGGATGAAGTACTTATGCAAAATTAACTTTGTAGAAACATGGATGCAGAAGCAGTGTAACCAACAATGCAGTGTACAAAAATCGAAGCCAAATGCAAGCATGGGGTTCTTATTGGAAGGATTGGTTGCTTAAATCTTGTTACATATTTCAGCTCAAGCTTGATGACACCAACAATCAGAAGTCAAATATCCATGGGGAGAATATTTTCCTCGTTCTGTCGTTCATTGAGCAGAATTGAAATTTCAGTAAATTCCAACTTGTAACTATCTTTTCTAGGATCATAACAATTACATCAAGATAGGGGCATACACTATGAACTACAAATGTTGCATTGAAATGACGTAAATATGCACAAAAAGGTTGTCAAGGGTAACCTGAAGGGAATAACATATCTCACTGGCAGCGTTCTTGTCTTTTACATGCCTTCCAAATGACAAGTTTCTGAAAGCAGCATATCCCATTAGAAGGACTCCACCTTTAGCTCTCCACTTTTCAAGCAGAAATGCTCTTCTCTCCCTGAGATAATTCAGAGAAGACTTAACCACCAAAAACTAACTACATACTGCTCATCTGAGAACTTGTCTGTTTTAAGTGATTTGAAATTACATGAATCAAAATAATGTGAATTTGAATAACCACAATTCCTACTTTTATATAATAAAAATTAAGTATTTGCTTGACAAGGAAAACTGTTCAGACCTGCCAACATCATCCAACATTAGAACACGGAGAGGCTTTAGTTCCACAGGTTTCCACTTTATGAACTCGTGTCGCCAATTGTGAAGTACGTTGACAGGTGTAACTACAAGGGCAGTTTTTAGTCCTAGATCAACACTTCGCATTGCAGCGTACAAGAATGTGATCACCTACAACCAAAATAACATAGCAAAGCAAGAATTATTAAAAAAATACACCAAGTAGTCTCAATGAATTCATACTAAATAAAGACATCAAAAGTATTACGAGTATTATGATACTGCAAAGTGGCTGACGGTAATTCTTTATATATTTCTCACACATACGAAGATCACCATCCAACAAAAAAATCAACCAAATATTTTGATGAGAAACACAGTAGATAACTTTTTTTTAGAAACACAGTAGATACATTCATGATTCATAAAGAGATCAAGATATTAGGAGTATGATGAATATACAACATAATACATTACAAGGATACTCTATATTTCCCAAACCAAATAAGAACAAATGCAAATCCGTTTTGGTTGGAAGCAGAAACCAGCACAACTAGTTTATAGTTATCCCAGCTAGAAATTTCGGTTTATGCAGGCAATTTTGTACTTGTAATGTAATAACCAGAATTCCAGCTCGGCTTCATATTGCACTTTTTAACTTGTTGAAAGAGGCCAAATTGGAACTGTAACATCACTAATCCTACCTAGAAATGGACAATACATAAACAATAAATTTGAAGAATATAAGATTAACTAATCTACTACTCAACCCTTCCCCGCAACTTGGTGACATGTAAGTCTAGCTTAGAGAGAGAGAGAGAGAGAAACAAGAAAACCATGACAAAGAAACGGGGGGAACAGGAGAATCTTGAGAAAGTTGGGACTATAAGAAAAGGGAAGAAACCGAAGAAATGTCTAAATAAAATTGGGTCTTCAAAATTGAAGAAATCAAGGGAGACGTCGAATAAATAAACTCAACAAATCATCTTAAGAAAGTCTCTAGTTAGAAATCGAAGAAACCGAAAGAAAGCTAGGACTTCGACACCGAAGAAATTGACAGAAAGCCGGGGCTTCGAAAATGAAGAAATCCATGAAGAAATCAAGATAAACTTGGGGTTGCCAAAAGATAAATATCAGGTAGATACCAAAAATAATAGTCTTAAGAATGTTGAGGATTCAAAACAAAAAAGAGATACAGAAGAAATGAAAATTATCTCAATATAATTGTGGCTTAAAAACAAAGAAATCATAGAAGAAACTAAAATAAAGTCAGGGCTTCGACACCGAAGAAATTCCGAAAGAAATAGAAAAAAAAGTGAAGGTACAATCATGTTTTGAAGTTTTAGTAGCAAGAAGAAAGAGGAAAGGGACTGACTTTAGAGAGAGGGACTATTTTTCAGTGTTATAAAATTCGCTATGCGGATTAGGTACGGCGGAGGGCTGCCTAGTGCCTAAGCGCCGAACTGATTTTTTTTTTTTAAATTTGAAATTTGAAATTTGAAATCCAAAATACAAATTTGAAGATTGAAATCCAAACATGTTCTAAATCCATAGTACAATTCATATTTTTTTTAATTTGAAATTCATATTACAAATTTGAAATTTCAATGTTCTAAATCAAAATCCAATCTTAAAATCCAAACAACATATCCACGATACAACTAAGCATTAAAAAAAAATCAAAATCCTAACAGTCGTACAGGGCCGAACAGACGCAAAAATTCGCCGAACAGGGGATGATTTTCAGTTCAGTCGACGGCTGCCTAAGCCGATTTTTAGAACACTACTTTTTTTTTTCTTTTTAGGAAAAATAGGGATTAGAGAGAGGAAGAGGAGATGATGGAGGCAACAATTAGAGTTTGGAGGAGATGATGGAGGCTGCTAGGACTTTGGGTTTTATCATGGAAAGAGGATGGATGACTAAGATGATGGGGATGAAGAGCCTAGGGCTAGGATTACCCCTACTTTGATATCATGATGGAAGATGTTATATTGGAACTAAAATAGGATAATCTCATTAGGGCTCGACAACTTGCAATATATATAGACCATATGAAGCATATGACATACCAATGACATCAGTAACCCTACCTGGAAACTCAAAATACATAAGGAAATAAATGTGTCGAAAATTAGATAACAAATCCATTTGGCTTCATGTAGGAGTTCCTAGTATAGGAACATACTTGTACTTTATTACAAGGCAATGTAAAACACAATAGGAGACGTTATTTGGAGATAGGTTCACACACACTATAATAATCACATGATCATTAAGGTTTGCACTTAGTTGGAAAGAAGAGAGTTTTTTCAACCATCTTTTTGTTGTTGTTCTTCAGTGTTCAGCACAAAACAAACCTCCGATTCACATTTCAATCTATTGGATAAGGTTCCTACATTTGTCTTTGCAGAAAAGGGATCAATTGAATACCACGACATCTAGATCTAGATCTCGACCTTGGGAACGAGACATTTGTTCTACTTCAGAGTTGATAACAACAACAAGTGAAGATCAAAATCGTGCTAAAACCAGGATTAACCAAGCACCCAAAAAAACAACTGATGTGAGTACAGTGCAGAACAACTCAAATCGAAGTTGGGTAAATGGTGACAACCTTGCAGGAGATCTTCAAAGCTTGCTGCTTCTAACCAGCCCAAGGTAGACAACGATTTTCATCCAAGACAGGTAACAGAGGAGCAAACTTTTAGCAACATGGTAAACGAAGCTGACGAGGAACAAGAAGCTAGGAGCAAAAAAAGTCGATTTCTACTGGGAGAGTGCAGCCGTTCAAGATTCAGGCAAGGTCCATTCTACCACTGTATGATGACCGATTAATGCTAAGAGGCTTGATAGTTGTCAATCAGCTCAAAACATATTTCCACCTATGGATTTGAACATTAGGCACTAGAATATTGTTCTACTGTACTACAAGCCATTTATCTTGCCCTCACGTGATGGAATTCATACATTGATTTGAACATCTAGAAGATGGCTTGGAACACCTTCACCAAACTCATCTGGAAGCAGTTCTAGCAACTTTGCTACAAGGAATCGATGGATACATTCACAATACTAGTGGCAGAAGTATGACAAAGGTAACACCACAAAGTTCCATGAGCAGGTTTGATCATCTTAGAGTCAATTCTCACAAGTTATATCTAAGAGGATTTAATCAGGCAATCCGGCAACTCAAATGACTCATGATCGACAACATCAGGAAGCCCCTGAGAAAAACTCAAAAGTGATTTGTGGCCAAGCCACCAGATCAATAAAAAACCAATTTTAATTGAATTGAAGTATCGTTCACAACACACTCAT